>NDGN011553699.1:0-15166 GCA_002564285.1 Tympanoctomys barrerae | reverse complement strand
AAAAATACGTTTATTTAAACAGGATGTCTTGTCAGTCAGCAGAAAGTCTTAATCATTTGTTACAACCATAATCACAGATAAAGATAAATAAAATAAGCTAAGAAAATTCCAGCTTGGACCTCGTGCCTGTCCCAGGGTTCTCACGGGGCTCTTGTCTTTCCTTGTTGCAAGGACAGCAAAGGACTGTCATTGGTATCTGCGAAAGTTGGTGTCATGCTAGTGTGGGAGAAAACTGTCCTTGAGTCATCAGAAAGGAGGACACATTTTTTTCCCCAAATGTCGCACGGAGCCTAATGTCACCCAAGATGCTCCAACTTCACTACAGTGTGTGTCTTCCCTGCTTTCTCCTTGGGCTTACTATTGCCATTAGGTCGTCCAGTGCTCCACACTGCCCTCTTCTGCATCTTCGCTATCACCTTCTCCTGGGGTCACTGCGGGAAGCATGGGGAGGAAAGTGCAATGCTCACAAATGCACACACGCCAAAGCACACTACGCTCCAAAACGTCTTTTAAACAGCACCAAGCTTCCCCCGGCACTTCAAGTCCACAGCCCTGGGAATCTCTGACCTTGGGCTCGTCTAAGCTGCTGCTTTTTCTAAAGGAATCGCTGCCCACAGACAACAAAGAACAGCTTCCACTGAGCTTTTGGGGAGTTCTTCAGGCAGCTTCCCTTTCTTCCTTCCCTCTCTTTGTAGACCATAGGGCAGCAGGGAGCAGGCGGGACTCCGTGCTACCAAGACTGCTGGCGGAAAAGGGTGCAAGGCCACATCCATTCAGCAGGTGCAGGGAGAAAATACTGAAGTGCTTTTGCTCTGGATCCAGCCTGGGCCTCAGCTCCCATTCTTTTTCCAGCAGCATAGAATTGGCCGAGTCACTCAGCCCGCTCAGTTTTGTTCTCCCTCTTAGCAAACCAGCTCAAGGGACCCTCAGCCCACCAGGGTGTGATGAAGGCTGAAGGCGTCCTAGCAGGCACAGCCCAGGTGCACAGATCAACATTCACCCAGCACCCAGTCTCTTCCCCTTTTACCTTCTTTTTCTTCATTTTGAAATCATTCGTGGAGAACCCAAATCTACTCTTTTTGTTTGTTTGTTCAGTTGTTTGTTTTGCTTTCCAAATCCTGAGTCTCATCTGCAAAATGAAAAAATGAGTTGTGAATTTCCATAATTTAACTTTTGTTTTCTATGACTTGATTATGGCAAGTGATGTACAGGAGCTGAGGAGAATGACAAGGAGGGACAGAGAGAAGAAAAAAGGACTTTATCCCAGCAAACCCAATCATCAGCCCCTTTTGAATAATCATTAGCAGCCTGCTGGAAGCTCCAAGTCCCCTAAAGATTTTTGGGATGAGGATAACAACATGAATCTAGCAAATGTGGTGCATTTTATGCATACATTTGAATTAAAGAATTTTTGGTCCATTTTGCATACCACGCTGGGGGGGGGGAGGAAAAAAAATCAACAGAGAAACACTTCCCCCTGCTGCTTTGATTGTGAATAGCACTAGAAACACACACAAAAAAATTTTTTTCATGATCAAATGAAAACACTAAGCATCTTCTCCCAAAATAAAATGTTTGCAAACCATACCCCATGTGCAGGCATTTTCTGGAATGCATTTTCTGGAATGTATTTTCTGGAATGCATTTTCTGGAATGCATTTTCCCATCCAAAGCAACTTCTAAAGGTTGTAAGAATGATGCTCCGTTATTCTAGTGGTTATGCTCTTCATTACGCACTTTATCATTTATTTCTTTATTTGAACACTGACGAGATTTTCCCCCAATTTCATATAAATCCTTTTATTTTTGGAATGACAAGATTTTAAAACAAAGGATATGAACATCTGCATTAGCAAAGCCTCGTTTCTGCCCTGCGGACCCAATACGAACACTTTGATTAGGTTTGCATGTAAACACCAGCAAGCATCCACCACTGTGCAGGCCTGTCCCTCTCCTGGCCCCGCCCCGTATAATAGTTGCTCAGCAATGTTCTTTCTATTGCTCTTGTCACCTGATAGCATATCTCAGAGATCTTTCCATTTCGGGGCAGAGGAAGCGCCTTGCTCTTTCCTCCCTAAGCCTAAGCATGTTATATGTGGAAAGAACAAGTCTCCACTTGGGAAACCATGTAAGTTATTTAAAAGATTGCTCCACGTGACTGATTTAAACATCCAAATGTAGAAGTAACCTCCTTTGTCCACATGACCCCCAGATACAGGTTTCCTGTGTTTGTCTTTGCACTTTCCCCACCTCCCCTGTGGAATGACCTTGTCCTCTATCTGTATTTTCCTTGGGCGTCCCTGCTGACTCAAACCTCCCTCCATGGTATCCTCTGTGTCCCAGAGCAGAACTGAGCTTTGATGTCACTGAACTTTAGAGGCCACTGCTCAGAATTAAAATGGCTTAATGCCATCAAGATTTCTATTTAAAAGTCCAGGCTGAAGGGGAAAAGCCTTTTGCTTTAGCTGAAATGTTCTTGTAAAGGGCAAAACAAACACCACTGACTTTTTGCTGGTTGGATAACCCTGCCATCAGCAGCCCCTGAAAATGGCAGGCCTGCCAGCCCTTGACGGAAGCCAGGTCTGGCTTATTGTATTCGAGAGAGTTCGGAAACTGTCTTCAATGCAGACAGTGAGCCAGCAAGACTGTCAAGGTCAAAGAAAAATCCAATTATCCATAGCAAACACCGACCGTACAATTAAATTACACCAGTCAGGAAAACATTTGATCTTCCACAACTGACTTTTCCGGAAAATTCACCCTCGAATCAGTCTGAGCTGTGCACCAGCATCCAGCTGACGGGTTTTCTTTCTGCCACCTGGGTGCTGTGTGGCCAGCTCATCCTTGCCCTCCCCTGGAGCCACCCCATAGGCCACCTGCAGCTCCAGGGAGCAACTCCCTCGCATGCCACCACCAGCCTGCGGCTCTCTGCCTGAAGGCTTTCTACCCTCAGCAGTACTCTACGCAGGAAGCCAGAAGTGCACAGTCCAGACACTGGAGGGCGGGGACTCAACTCCCCACCCAAGAGCCACTCTCAAGGAGGGAGTCAGGGTAAATATGCAGCCTTCCTGCCCCTTGCTGGGACAATGCCCCAGTGTGTGACTCCAAGACTCAGAGGGACACCCGTGGAACTGAGCCCCAGTGCACACAATAGGGACCCATGTTAGCACAGTGCTTATGGGATTTCTCTCTTCTCTCATCAGCTTCCTGAGATGCCTCCTAGGACAGTATTGGTCTAACTAGGACGGAAAGCACGCAGAAAGTTTAAAAGTTAATACAAAGAATCATTAGCTGTGATAAAGAGTAACTGTAAAGTATGAGGAAACTCTCCGGAGTGCCCTAAGGCTGAGAAAGAGTTCCCAACAAAGAAAGCTGAGAAGGATTCAGAAAATGGGAAACTGTGTGGTTCAGCAGAAAAGTTAGCAGCTTTAGCCCTGCCAGAGGTGACCTGGAATCACTGGGAATAGGCAAGCTGAGCACTCAGCAGCTGGCTGCTAGTGCGGGCGCTGCAGCAGGTTAGAGCGGAGCCCTGCTGCTGGAGAGAACTGCGGGATGCTTCAGGGGCCCAGACTCAACTGCAAAGCTAGAGCCAAGAGCAGGTCACACAGGAGCCGGGACAGCAGGCCTGGAGCTAAGGCGTGGAGAGTACGGCCCACGGCGCAGGGGCCTTTGCGGGGTCGCAGGCTGTGCGGCCAGCTCTGTTTCCAGTCCAGGGGCCTGCGCAGAGGTTACCCTAGGTCGGCGCTGCGCTGTCACAGAAGGAGCACTTCGGCAGTCTTCATCCTCTTACACCTAGAGCCCGCGCCTCCGGGAGCAGCGGGGCCTCCCTTCAGCCGCAGCATCCTCCAGCGCCCTCTACCGCCCGACGTCACGCGCGCTTTGAAGGAGAGATCATGTTTAAATCCCTTTATCCCAGAGCCTGTAGAAGGGAGCGCTCAAAGCTGAGAGGGAAAAAATGATCGTAAATACGCTTCCCAAATATAGCATTTGCACTGAAGTACTGGGCGCAGGTTCGGCTTTTGAAGAACCCAAATCAAGACAGTGTCTGTCAGGGCCTATTGCGGTCCGGGCTGGCTGCAACCTGAGGGTAATTAGAACAGCTGGCCCCGCAAAGATACTAAAGCGCTGGGAAAATCAACAAGTGCTTCCCTTCCGAAAGAAATTCGACAGGGGACGTTCTCCAGGACGGTGATGTGAGACTTTCTGTTAACATTTAAGTAAGTGAGCCTTAAAGGGCAATAAACACAACCGGTGTGATAATGTCCCCCACTTACTGAGAACTCCCCGTGTCTAGATTTCATGAGGATATTCTCTGCTAATCCTTGAAGGTCAGTGCTCTAATTCCAGTTTCATAAAGGATCAGTACTCTGGAAGTGTTGGTCCAAGGTCAGAAGCAAGACCTGAACCCACATCTCCTCAAGCCCCAGCTGCAATCAGGACATCCTGATTCAGATTAAGGAGTTAAGAGATTATGGTTCTTGCCCATATACACACTTCCGTGTAAATCCCCATCTATGCCAGCAGTTAATTCTTCCCTTCCTAAGGCAGTGAGTCCCTCTGTTGTAAAATGGGAGTTGAGTTAAAACCATGCATCTTGTAAGGGAAGTGCTGACCTCAAGGATACCTGGGGCTCATGGGATGGCTGCGTCGATGCCGAGAGGGTGCCTACTGGTACTTCACAGCTGAGGCCAGCGAGTAGACACCATGATGACCATGCCTGGGATGGCCTCACCCTGTAAAGATATGCTGTAGGTCCCCTATATCCCAGGATTTCAAAAAGGTTGCCTGAATCTAAACTCCAGTTCCATTTCACAGTGCAAACAGAAATGCATTACTACTTAAATATTTGTTTTCTTTTGTCTTTTATTTTTTATTGTTGCCATTGTTTAGGAGGGCATTGGGGTTAGAGTTAAAATGTAGGCCTCCTGACAGCTAGGCATTCCCAACCCTGTGTAGTTTAATTGATTGATTTTTTTTTCTTTTTTTTCCATATTTATTTATTTATTTATTTTGACATCAATTGATTGATTGATTGATTGATTGATTGATCAAATTTGTCTTTCTGAGACAGGTTCTCACTATGCAGTTCAGGCTGCCTTTGAGTTCACATTGTAGCCCAGGCTGGTTTCCAACTCACAATTCTCCTTCCTCTGCCTCCCAGTGCTGGGATTACAGGCATGCCCCGCCATGCCCAGCCTATACAGTTTTAATGCAATGAGTTCTCCAAACTCATTTGAGGGGAGAGAAATTTTACTGGGAGCTGGCTGTCATTTGGAAAATCATATAACTGACAAAGACACAGCACAAGTTGCCAGAACACTGGGCCTCTCTCTCTCTCTCTCTCTCTCTCTGTACTTGTATTGATCCTGCACACAATTACAAATGTCTGTGACCTTCATAGGGTCCCTAAGTCTAGCAGTGCCCCAGCATCTGTATACTAAAATACTCATTATCTTACTGTAAATTATTTCCTTTTCATTTTCCCTTGGAGGATGGTTAGACCACCATATTGACTTTTAAAAAATACATCTGCAGGCAGGTCCTATGATCTGTGAACTTCACACAAGATATTTAAGTAGAGATTATGAAGTACTTATTTTAAGAGAAAGAACTTGCTCTTTCTGTCAGCAGGCCAAGATACCAAAAGGGAAGAAGGTGGCCCTGGCCCCTGCTGTCATGAAGAAGCAGGTGGCCAAGAAGGTAAATCCCCTGTTTGAGAAGAAGCCAAAAAAAATTTGGCATTGGACAGGACATCCAGCCAAGAGAGACTTCACCCACTTTGTCAAATGGTCCCGCTACATCCGGCTGCAGCGACAGAAGTGGCTGAAGGTGCCCCCTGCGATTAACCAGTTCACCCAGGCCTTGGACCGCCAAACAGCTACTCAGCTGCTTAAGCCACCCTACAAGTACAGACCAGAGACCAAGCAAGAGAAGAAGCAGAGGCTGTTGGCCCAGGCAGAGAAGAAAGCTGCTGGCAAAGGGGATGTCCCCACTAAGAGGCCACCAGTCCTCAGAGCAGGTGTCAACACTGTCACCACTCTAGTAGAGAACAAGAAGGCTCAGTTCCTGGTGATTGCACATGGCGTGGACCCCATCGAGCTGGTCATGTTCCTGCCTGCCCTGTGTCGCAAGATGGGGGTCCTTTACTGCATCATCAAGGGGAAGGCCAGGCTGGGGTGTCTGGTCCACAGGAAGACCTGTACCACTGTCACCTTCACACAAGTCAACTTGGAAGACAAAGGCGCTCTGGCTAAGCTGGTGGAGGCCATCAGGACCAACTACAATGACAGATACGATGAGATCTGCCGTCACTGGGGAGGCAATGTTCTGGGACCAAAATCTATGACGACAGATACAATGAGATCCTCCATGACTGGGGAGGCAACCTTCTAGGTCTAAAATCTATGGCTCATATTGCCAAGCTGGAGAAAGCAAAGGCTGAAGAGCTTGCCACTAACCTGGGCTAAGTGTACTCTTGAGTTCTCTGTACATAAAAACAATGAATTGTTCTTAATCCAGTGGGGGGGGAAAAGAAAGAAAGAACTCAGAGCACAAGGAAAGAGGTTTTAATCTCTCTGTTCACTGAAATATGACAGCCCTAATGCAAAACCAAGAAGCGAGACACAGTTCTTTTTTTTTTTTTCTTTTTTTAAAGAATATAAAAGGGTAAAAAAAATAAATAAATAAAACAGAAATGATACAAAATTTCATTAAACAAAGTAATAGGAATTTGAAAAAGTTGTTGTATTGTATAATGTTATCTTCAAATTAGTTGTTTAGGTTGCCAGATATAAACCTGCAAAATTGTTGTAAAAAAAAGTTATAAGAAATTAAAAAGAAGAATTTAAGTATTAACTTGTCCTTCCAGAAATCAGCATTACAATTACCCAAACTATCCTGCATAAATACATGAATTTATCTTTTTCCCTTCTTTCTTCTGCAGACATCTTCAGTTACTAAGTCTAAGCCCGGTACTGAGGGGGTCCTGGGGACAACCAGAGCATAAGAGGACCTGAGTCCTTGACTTTCCGAGGGGAGGCAGAGGCTTACACTTTAGTCCATTCCTGCTGGTACAGTTTAAAAATGATTGTAGGCTGAGTAATTTATAAACACTAGAAACCCACTGCTCACAGTTGTGAAGATTCAGTGCTCCTTACGGATGGCACCTCTGTGTGTCCTTACGTGGCTGAAGAGGCCAAATGGATCCTTTAAACCTGTCATGGGGACACTGAGTCAGCTCATGAGGCCTTGTCTTAGTAACATTCCTGTTGCTGAGGCACCAGGCCCAACACCCACTATGTTGAGGAGAGTTTTGTTTTGGCTCAGGGTTCTTAGGAGGTTCAGTCCCTCCAGCGGGCTGCTGGGCAGGGAGGACGAGCCGGAAGGGTCTGGCACAGGACAGCAGCTCACTCCAAGGTGGCCAGGAACCAGAGAGTGAAGGGAGGAGCCTGGGAGGGAGGTACAGTCTTCCAGGTCACCCCAGCCCATGAGCCCCTCTTCTGATCAGAAGCCCCTCCTAACAAGGCACTCAGCTCTGAAGGCTTCAGGAATGAATCTGCACCCCCATGAGCCAGTCACCTCCCAAAAGCCCCGCTTCTGAACGCATTTGACTTTTGCGGTATTCTAGACCCAAACCATCTTCACGACTCTCAGTGCCATCACATGGGAAGTTAAGGTCCAACGTGTGAATTTTAGAGGAAAACCAACCGTCAGACAATTATACCCAGTACTGACTCAACTTCAATATTTGCCCTATCTATGGATCAGAAATTCTTCTTCATACCTACCAGAAAGAAATTGAAAAAATAGTCTAAATTAATCCAGGTCATAAGTATCTAAATTATACTTTATCTCTCTGTGGAGTCGTCTCTGGGAGGAGGGACAGCAGAGAAGCATCTGGAAAGGTGAGGGCATTCTCTCTTGGTCTGAAGAATGGTGACACAGGTACAGCCACCTGCAGTGCACAAGCCAAATTTGAGGCCTTTACACTTTCACATACCTTAAATGTCCTAAATTTCACCTTCAGGTTTTCAAAAAGACTCCATTTGAACACTCCAGTTAAAATGTTAACACACACACACACACACACACACACACACACGGCTTCTGGTTTCCAGTCTCGTTTCTATCACCTCTTACTTTGTAAGATATTGAGGCGGAGACTCCACGCTGAAGCTTCTGGGAGTGGAGACAGGGAAGAAAGGCTGTGCCTCGTGGACGCACGTGCTCAGGTGTCACGGGGGTGGGGTGACCTCAAGAACAGGCTCGTTTCATAACCAGTTCAGGCTCCTCGTTCTTTCTCACTCTCTTTTTCTTGTTCTTCCCTCTTCTGCTAGGGGCTGAGGATATAAGAAGAAAATGAAATGGCAGCACGCGGATCCCAGACTTCTCAGCCTCGGGGACCGCAAGAAATAAATTTCCCCTCCTTATGTACATATCGCCCAATCTGTAGCTGTCTCAGTTACTCTTCTCTCATTGCTGGGACAAGTACCCGACCCCCACAGTGAAAGAAAGAAAGGTTTATTTACCTCACAGTTACTGGAGGTTTCAGTCCATACTCAGCTGGATCCAAAGCAGAGAGGCACATGGCAGAGAGCAACCTTTCATGGTGGCGGCAAAGAGCAGAGAGCACAAGGGGGGAGGAGCAGCAACAAAATGCCAACGGGCAACAATGGCTACAGAGAGCCAGTCTTTCTCCCTTATGTTGCATTCAGACTATCACCCCAGGCTGGGAGTAGTACTCACACCCATAATCCCAACAGTACTAAAACCCATAATCCCAGCAGTACTAAGATCCATAATCCCAATGGATCATGAGTTAGTCCCAAACTCTAGAAGTCCCTACCCCATGACTGCATGAGGCTTTGGGGGAAGAACTAGACACAAACCATAACAGTAGCATTTAGTTATATCTACAAAACATAAACTAACACATTCTGGTTCTTCATTTAGAAAATGAGAAAAATGTAAAGCAGTTTCATTGCACACTAGTTGCAGTCAGTGGCTAGTGAGACAGAATACACACACATACATGTGCACACACACATGCACATGCATTACAGATTTATTTCTTACAGTTAGAAATCAAAGGGAAAATGAACCTTAGGATCCCTACCAGCTCATCGCCTAATGCCAAGGAAAGCTGCGGAGGCTGGGAAGAGTTTCAGCAGCGTGAACTCCACTAGCACAGCAGTGAAGGACCCTGGAAAGCAGGCTGCCCTGGGATCTACACCCCGGGGTCACAGGTAGTGCTGGGATAAAATATCCAGGCATGCTTAGCACATTCTGTGTTATCACAGAAAGCCCCGGGCTGGATAATTCAGAAAGAAAATGAATTTATTTTCCATGGGGCTGGAGAGTGACAGTCCAGCTAATATGCAGATCTTGGCACCTGATGAAAGCGATTTCTCCCTGTATCAGCACTGTGCTAGGATGAGAGGGGAGAGAAGGGGAGAGGCAGGAAAGAAATGAATTCATCTCTTTATTAGGAACCCACTCGAGACAACAAACACACTCCCTATATGGATCCTAATCCATTCACAGAGCCACAGTCCCGTGGCCCAATCACTTCCTCTTCGGTCCCACCTTCCAGCACTTGCATTGAGCATGAAATTTCCAACGCGTGAATTTAGACACACTGGAACCACAGAAAGGACATCCTGTTTCCGAGGCGTAGGCTGGAGCAGAGGTGGGTTATTCCAGATTGCCTCTTCCTATCTCAAGACGCAGTAATCCCAGTACATTCTAGTTACTCTTCAGATCTGCTGGAGGAAAGGGAATAGAACTGGTTGGGCCCAAGGCTGCCTAAAAACTGTCCTGCAAATGGTAATTCAATCCTCTCCTGTCTTTCTAAAGGATCGAAGACGTAGCACATATAAATGTCCCTACCGCTGTCTCTATGGGCAGTAGCTATTCATTTCTTCTAGATGAATTTCACCGTCTATTAGGTTTGACTTCCCCAAAGCAGGGATTGTGTTTGTGATGGCAAGTATATGACATTTGTTTGCCCAGCTGCACCCTCCTGAGCTTTGAAGGACGCAGCTGAGCGATACATCTCTGCTGATCTCTGGAGTCCATCTCAGCACGGCATTCCCAGAGGCTGCGCCACTCCAGCAGAGCAAGCACGTGAGAAAAAACTTGCTTGCTATCCAGGCTTGTATTATATTCATCTTTTCCTTGTCTATCATGTACAAGGACTTGCCAAGCTTGTAANAAAAAAAAAAAAAAAAAAAAAAAAAACTATGAAAAAAATCAACCCAGGTATGGTGACACTCATCCACAATCCTCACTTCTTGGGAGGCTGATGAAGAAGGAGCTTAAGTTTGAGGCCAGCTTGGGTAACTTAACCAGACCGTATCTCGAAATAAAATGAAAAGGGACTGGGAGCTAGGAGATACAGCGCAGTAGTAGAGGGCTTGTTTAGTATGCATATGGCTCTGGACTTAGTTTCCGGTGCTATTTTTAAAAAGTGCTGTGTATTTATCATCTAAAATTCAACAAACCCATACTCAAGCTGTTTCTTTTTGTTTATGTTTTTATTTTTTGATTTTGATGCCTCTTAAACTTCACAAAATGAAAATCATATGGAAGAAAAGCATACTTGTTATGCAGCAAAGAAAGTGAGATCCATGCTAATTTGTTGAGAGGGCTGAAGCTGTCAATTGGTCCTATGCGTGAGGGCAGGACAAGGCCACAGTGCCTAAAGCAGTCACGCTACCTGTGTGTGGAGAAAAGCAGCCTGCCTGGACAATGCCAGTCATTAGTTGCTAGGCAACCTTATGTCTTGTGATACTAACTTTGCAAAGGCATAAATAAACGCCCCTGCTGTTGTATGGGTGCTTTGCCCCAAAGGCAAACAGGCATCCACCTGAACCCAGCTCTTGTCTCTTGTCTATCTTTTCCTCATTCCTGCTGCCAGTTCTCCCCAGGGTACACCAAGAGACCAACGAGTCCTTACACTACTTTAAGTAAGAAACACTGATTGACAGAGGAGATGGCTAAGCCAAGTTAGAATATGGGCTTGTCTGCCACAGCACAGCACACGTCATCAGCTATTCGAGCATCAGAAAATAATCATGTCATTCCTGATGCCTTCCCTCAACATGGCAGGCAAACTGAGGAGCAAGAGAAAGAGACACATGTTCTCTTAGTAAGCATGAGCTATAAATGGAATCTAAGAAATCATTTCATGCCCAAGAAGTAAAGTAGAGAGGCCTAATGGCTAGGAAAGACCAAGACAGAGCCCACAGTCTGGACGCCTACAATTCACCGCCTGCTAAGGCTGCAGATTTGCTTTTTCAAGCACAGACGCATTAGGTATTCTGCTCATGGAGCCAGGGAAAACCTTCTCTAATCCCAGCTGAAGTGCAGATATGCAGTCTCTGCAGAGCTGTTTTCCTTGTTTCCTACTAGTGCCATGTACCTCATCAGGGCCTGCCATAGGGAAACAGAGCTTCCCCCATAAAAGCAAGGCTGTCTCCTAGGGAGGACTGAGGAGGCCCCCTCAGCACAGACTTTGAGTATGTCAAGGCCACGGTTTGGAATCTGAAACCACTTTTTAATTTTTATTAGTACATGTCTCTAGTACATTATAGTTATATTCATTTGGTGAATTGGTACATGTATGTAACACATCTTAATTCTCTTTACACCTGCCCTATTTCCTCCTCCTACCCCACTCCTCCATCTATTTGTTCTCTTAACTTTTGCAAGAAATCCATGTCCCTGTTTCCTATTATCTAGCTTTTATTTTACTCCTTATATTATGTATACTTTGGGCTTCTTGTGTAAGAGAAAGCCTGCAGGGCAAGCCAAATAGTTCAGCGGATTAAAGCGACTGCTTAGGAAGACACAGGGCCAGGGAGTTCAATCTCCAGGTCTGCCATGCTGGCCCTTCCCCTAGGGCACCCTGAGATGGCTATTGAGACTGGGTGTGGCGGTGTGCCTGTAATCCCAGCACTTGGGAGGCTGTAAACAGGAGGATCACTATGAGTCCGATCTACGCAGTGAGACCCTGTACACCCTGTCCTAAATTTTAAAAAAGACAGAGAGAAAGAAAGCCTGCAACAGTTAAGCCTATGTGTCTGATTTATTTCATGTAACATTATAGTCTGATGGTGCATCCATTTTCCTAAAAATGGTGCAAGTTTATCCTTATTTATAGCAAAGTAGTACTTGACTGAGCATAAATACTACATTTTCTTCACTCATCTGTTGATGGACATTCTATAGCCTGTATCTAGGTGCCTCCCCACCCCCAGAGCTTCCTGGGGTCATAGGTGGGGCTTCTTCAGAGTGACTAGATCCAGAGTGGATGATGCTGGTACTGATTCACATGCAGTGTTAGGATCAAGGCACCAGGAATAAGGGTGTGAGTGTTACCAACCCTGTGTAGCTTGGATAAGACATGGGGACAGAAAGAGCTGTGGTTGGCCCTTGCTTGCTTTGCCACCTTGTGCTTGAGCTATTTACCCTCTGGGAAACCTGTCTGCCATACCACCCTGCTTAGAAGCCAGCCAGTTATGGACCGAAACCTCTACAAACTGTGAGATAAACAAACCCTTCTCTCTTTAACTTTGACTGTCAAATATTTTGTCTCAGCAATGAGAAAGTAATCAACAGAGGACTTCTAGGCTCCTCCCGAGACTTCGCTATTATGATTTGTTTGTTTGTTTTAATGTATTTGGTCGTTACAGGACCTTACTACTCAGCTCAAACTCATAATGATCCTCCCATTGCAGCCTCCCCAGTGCTGGGATGACAGGTACCCAGGCCCAGACTCTCTTGCCAACTTGACCCACCCTGGGGGCAGGGCTGATGCGGCATGTGGTGCCGGGGATCAAACGTGGTCCCTGCCCTTGCCTAAGCTTGCCTAAGCCGGCACTTTAGCCCACTGAGTATCTCACCAGCCCTCTGGCTATTATGTTTTGTGCTGCTGTGAACATGGGCATACATGAACACTGTAAGGTGATATCTTTAACTCTTTGGGAAAAGATATCCCCCAGGGTAGTAGCTAGTCTAAGGAAATCCCAACCTGTGCGTCTAGAAGTATACTCACATACCCAATGGTGCCCCAGCCACCCTGCAGAGTAACTCAGCACAACTCCCACACCTCTGACTCCCTTTCCACCTGAAGCTTCTCTCTGCTTTGAGTCTCATGCCCCCACCATCCCATTTGGTTTGCATCCAGCGCTTCCTGTGGTCTCCCCACTATTCATCTGTCCACCACCAGGCAGCATACCCCACTCGACTGGAGGTGAACACTTTCTCCTTCAAAGGCTGGAGAGGAAGCCATAGATTAAAAACAGTAACCATGTTCCTTTTCCTCTAGATGTCAGCTCAACGTATGGAACCATTTCCCAACAGCCAGCATTTCCAGGCTCTCAGAAGGCAAGTACCCTGCTTGAGATGATGGTATGCCTCCAGCCAGTAGAGATGGTTGGAGGAGGGGTCAGGGTAAAAGTCCACCCACACAGAAGCAACAGCAAGAGGTGCTCACTAATGCACTGTGCCAGCCCTGATGCTGTCTCACTCTCCAGGGGCTCTGTATCACAGAGAGACAAATTTTAGGCAGGGAAGAGATGGTGATACAGTCTAGGTAAGTATGTTTGACTGAGAAATATCTTTGACCCTCTAGCAAGAGTAAGCAAACATACTCTGTAAAAAGACACAAATTTTAGGCTTTACAGGTTGTACGTTCTCAGTTGCAATTACTTAGTTTTGTCACTGAGGCACGCAAAGAGCTGAGACAATATATATACATATAAGTATGGCTGTGTTCCAAGAAGACATTATTTACAAAACAGGTGTGAGTTGAGTTTTAAAGCATTCCCTGAGCTGGAGTGGGATGGGGGTAGGTGACTCCAAACTCTGGCTGAAGTTGGCTAAACCTTGTGCTAGAGGACACCTTTCCATATGAGTGCCTCCTTCTACCTTCTTGCTTCTTCCAATCAAAACCAAGCCCCACCTGCACCACCTCCTGAATGTTTCTCATGGCCACCCATGATAGAGACATGTCAGCCTTTTAGATAGTCAACTCCCTGCCACTCGTGCTTGGTAACTAAGGAAAGATCATAAAACTGACTTACATTACTCTTTGGACATGCACATCTCTCTTAAAATAAAAACGATTGCTAAAAACCTGCAATAGAAGCATTTGAGCCTTTTATATAGGAGAAGTGCTGTAGGGCTTGGGATACTGTGTAGAAGGTTCTGCCTTTCCATATACAGAAAGAAGACTCAAAAAACATATGAGAACCAAGATACCCTACTACACATTCTGAAGGGCAAGCAAGTACCAAGTAAATCTGATACTTAATATTTAGGCTTTGCTACATTGGAGAGCATAGAGGAATGCAGACCTTACCCTAATATTTTCCATTTCTTGGAGATACCTAGGTCAGTTTCCAGAGGGAAACTGAAACTCACAAACCAACTCAAGCCCTTCTAACCAAGAGCTGCTCTCTTGAATTGTTTTTATACCAGTACAGAAGAGAGTGAGGAATTAACACTGGGGCCTCAGACCTGTGTTTTAATGTGAAGTCCCATCATCCTTGTTAATCAACTTATCTGACTGGAGACATCATGAGAACCTGGAGCACACTGGATTTTATTGACCAGGTAACAAAACCACTATACTGAATTCTGCACAGGAAAGGAGGAAGAGAATACGGAACACCCAGAGCCCATGGGGACAGCTCTACTTGGGTGCTAATTGGCATAACTAACTAGTGACGGTGTCTATAGAAACTTAAAAAACCAAGGTGCTTCATGTGTTCATCGTGAAAATATGAATTTAACTTTGAGGCAAGTTGTTCTTTAATTCTTGAAATAATCATCCCCATCACCCTTTTGAATTAAAACTAAGCAAAGGAAGTTTATTTCTACCCATTGGCTTTGAAGCAACTTTTTTGTTTAAAAAATAAATTAATTAATTAAAATGATAATTTTAAAATAAGATAGGAGATTATGCAATCTTAGTATATGCTTATTGCATATTACTATGTTCAAAGTACTTGCTCAATTTATAAGATTTAGGCACACAAAATTGATCAAATAATATTGGCTCTAACTGTTCTTTTCAGTGAAGTAGAAATTAGTAGGACAGGGGAAACTACCCGCTCGGGCCCCCCCTCCTGTCCCTCTCTTGGACAGGAGCTTTCTTTCT
>NDGN011553694.1:22494-40249 GCA_002564285.1 Tympanoctomys barrerae | reverse complement strand
CCAGTGGGCTTCTGGGTAGCACTACCCAGTGGGCTTCTGGGTAGCACATGCCCTTACCACAGTGACTTTCATCACTGTTGTCTCCACAGTCATCCTCCAGGTCACATTTGTAGGAGAGAGGGAGGCAAGTCCCAGACTCCTGGCAGCGGAACTGGGTGTCCAGATCACAGATGGTGGTGGCTAAAATGGGAAAGAGATGACACACTTGTTAGGTACAATTCATTCCCCCTCAGACACCAACTTTCTACTGGAAAGCCAATTAAAACACAGAAGGAAGCCAGCTGTCCTGGCTCCTGCCTGGAATCCCAGCAGGTAGGAAGCTAGCTAAGTAAGGAGGGTCGCCATGAGTTTAAGGCCAGCCTGCACTACATGGCAAGACCCTGTAACACAAAACACAATAACAAAACAAAAATAGAAAGAAGCAGATTTTAAGTATAACAACAGAAATAGGACCTACACTTAACAGAAGAAATAAATTCCCTGAGAATGTGAAATTAATAACCAAGGGAAATAAAGGACAGCTTCAGAGAACAACAGGGCCTAGAACAGAAAGAAACTGTCCTCTGGCTGTGAGAGATTGTGAGGGACCAGACTGCCTCCTACTACCCCTTCAGAATTGAAGGCCTACGACATGATGGTATCTTCCTACACAGGTGACAGAAGCACTTTCTGCTACAGAACTACCCCTGGGGAAGTCCAGTTCCACACAACAAGCTGCCACCCACCTCACTGTACATACGGGTACAAAAGGTAATGCTGAGGTAGAATTTTGTAGCAGAAACCTGGGTTCTGTCTGTTAGTCAGTCAAGGCTGGGTATCAAATTCTGTCTATACCTCTTTCTGGGGTGATCAGTTTTAACCTCCCTGAGCTTCAGTTTCCTCAACAGTAAAACAAAATAAAGGTAAGGTAATGTGACCATGCACCTGTGACTACAGTCAGAAACATCAAACTTGGAGTTTATGCTGCCACCCATTTATTCAACCTAGCCCTCTCTGCTTCCTTTATTCCTTCCATAACAGAATGCAGATATTAACTACATTGGGAGCATTATGATGCAAACCAGGAAGAAAACAAGCTTGGGATCACAGCCTATT
Organism: Tympanoctomys barrerae; assembly: GCA_002564285.1. Taxonomy (NCBI): domain Eukaryota; kingdom Metazoa; phylum Chordata; class Mammalia; order Rodentia; family Octodontidae; genus Tympanoctomys; species Tympanoctomys barrerae. The sequence goes on along the minus strand of NDGN011553694.1, from coordinate 39,154 downwards.
GAACAGGATATAGAACAATAATGGGCTTTAAACGAATGTCACTTCTCTTCCTCATCATGTTTCATTCCCTTCTGGCACCACAACGAGTACACAATTGGATTTTCTCCCTCTGCTAAATAGGAGCCTCCTGAGCTTGGGCACAAGCCTTCAGATGAGAGGAAGGACGGACCCTGCAGGAGAGAGATGGGACAAGAAGGCTGTTTTCCGGAGAAGTGGAGGGGACAGCAGAGCAGAATCCTGGGATGGAGGTGGGGCTGTGCCGTGCAAGGAAACGCGGAATGGCAACAGTAGCTCTTATTTGAGGTTCCATTTCTTCTCTGTAATTGAGCTCATGGTGGGAGGCAGGGGATGAATGAGAAATGACAAGGCTGCAGGGGATTCACGTCAAAACTCTCATGCCTGACATCCACCCAGCTGGAGGAGTTTGTTTAAGAGGAAGGGAAATCGATTGACAACATCGCTCCTGCACCACCCCCCTCAGCCCTCCTCAGCTCTTCCCTGGCAGCTGAACTCCCATGGTGGTTGTCCCTGTCGTGCCGCCTGCCTATGGACAAGGGTGCCTCACAGTGTCTGGATAAGCACACACTTTCCAAGAAAGGGAGACGATGGGAAGGCTTTCCCACACCCCTCAGCTTTGTTCCCAAAACATAGCTTCTCTTCTCACCAGTTGGGTGGGCCTATAAGCCAAGTGAAAATGGGAGAACACAGAGGAGAAAACAAGTCTCGGGGGTTTCAGCAAAACCAGTCCCGTGATACTGACACTACATCAGGAGGAAGCAAGCCAGCTCCTTATTACCTCCCTGGGCCACAGCAGAAGCCACAGAAAGCGGCGAGGTCAAGCCCAGATCTGAGGTGAGGAAAGAGGTAGAGCTCGCTGAGGGAAGTGTGAAGATAGAAGTCACAACCCAGAACCGATAGGAAATCCAGTTGGCCTCTCTACTGGACACTTAGCCCAGGAACAGAGAAAAGACAGCGAGTGACCCTGCAGCCCTAAGTACTGGACGTCTAGTATGTAGCTCTGTTTCTAGCATGACTAAATATGTTTAGGCCACTTTTCTCATATGTAAACTCTAAGAAGGTCCCCTTGCACCACCCTGATTTGTAATAAATGCTATTTCAGTGCCTTTCTTGTGCTGTTAATATTATTTATTAATGTTTTTGAGTTGCCCTGGCTAATCCCTCACAGATACCACACCTTCCCATGTCCCTGATAGGCAGAGATGGCTGTATCTTTATCTGTCACAGACATGGAGAGGCTTATGCCTTCCAAACTTGCTACTAAATGAATACTTTTTCCTGGGTATAAGAGACATCGCTGAAGCCAAGGAAAGACAGTGAGTCTCGTACACAACCTTCTGCCAACCAAAAGGAGCAGCACACAGCCCTGTGGAGCCCAGATCAGCCTGGTGACTTGCATGTCTCCACAGCTGCTTACTTCTGGGTGACGGCGTAGGACCTGGCCCTGCTCCAGGATGCCTGTCTGCATCCACCTGCCAGGTACCAGGGAGGTATGCAGAGCCACCCCTTCACCTGTCCTTATGGTACCATTGGTAAATGGGTCTCTGGGTTAGGAAAGGAAAGGCAACATCCCTGAAAAAGGGGCCTCCCTTGGCTCCCTGCTCTCCTGCTTATCTTCTCTCTCTCTCTCTCCCTTCAGTTCATTCTACCCATAGCTCTTCCTTCCAAATGCAAAATCTTATCATGCTAGTTCAACGGTTGCCAATTGGTCTTCCAATAGTCCAAAGGCCCCTGCAGAGCTGGGCTCTGCCTACTCACTGGGCCCACTAGGCCCAACTCTCAACAGTGTCACAAGTCCTGATCCGTGGACTTCTGGCCTTCACAAAACCACACCCTGGCCCCGGGATTTCTTCCCTTCACCTCTGCTTGGGGCACTCACCACTCCCTTCAGGGCTGTTGATTAGGGTATCCTCCTGTATGATAGAGTGCTTTCCCTTCACAGCTATCAATTGTGTTTGTTTGTTTGTTTGTTTGTATCTGGTATAGGGTCTCACTGTGCAGCTCAGGCTCATAATGATCCTCCTTTTCACAGACTCCCCACCACCAGGATTATACGCATGTGCCACCACCTCTGGTCTCCGTGGCAGCTCAGCACACCTGGGGGTGGGGCCAGCAGTGCATGTGGTGTCGGAATCATGCCCTAGGCCCTGTGCTTGCCTAAGCAGGCACTTAGTCCACTGAGCCATCTTGCCAGCCCACGCACTCCTTATTTGCTATAACTACTGCTTAATCTTTAAAACTTGTCCTTCAGACTAAACTCCTGAGACCATCTTGATCACCAGGACAGAGCTAGGAAGAGAGTGTGCTCAATAAACACACATTGGGTGGACAAACAACTGACAGAGGGCAAAGCATTTGCTTGATAAGATGAGGTCAATGCCATTAGGATCTGTAGTTAATAGAGTAATCATCCACTTAAATGCTTTTCTGTCTGTTTTCTTTAAATCCTGCAAAGCAAAGTCAAATCCTTTACTCGGACCTTAGAAACTATTCAATATAAAGATGACATTTACATAGGACACCTGCCAAGATCCCCATGTGCCAGGCCAAACTTTTTACCACCAATCACCAATTAGTTATAACAATCTTGTAGAAGCCTGGTGGACAGCTGACCTCACCTAACTGGCACAGCACAAAGGTGACACCTGTTGCCTATCTCTGGGAAGGCTGTACATTAAGTTTGTGAACCAAAGAATGTCACCTCGTCGTCCATACCATGTTACCAGTTTTCTTACAGGAACAAAACTAAGGTCAGAGCCCCGACTGTCAATCAGCCCGGTGTCAGCAGCATCATGGACCTTTATAATAAGTCTCTTGCAATGAGTAGTCAGCGTACTGATTAAATATATGTGTGTGCACGGAGGAGCTTATTCAGTGTACATGCATGTGGGACTTGCTGTCTCTGTTAGCCAAGCCACCCCCGATGGAGGAGCTGACCAGCCTCCCAAGTAAGACTTAGCCAGAAGACTCACGGCAGTTCCTCTCATCGCTCATGTCCCCACAGTCATTGTCAAAGTCGCACAACCAAATGCTGTTGATACAGTTCCCATTGCTGCAGCGATACTGGTTGCGAAGACAGGTGTTCTCTAAATGGCGAGGAAACAAAATTGGTATTATTCTTCCTGCTGGACCACAGCACTCTCGGAGTTTCCATTTCCATTCCTCATATAACACTGGGCCTTGGATGGTAGGATGGGGAGGGCTACCAAGCACACAGGCATGAAAGGAAGAAAACACCTTCCTCCTGCTTTCCTCCGGGACCTTGGGAGCAAAAGCATGTTGGAAGGAGAATTAAGACGTGATTAGTCCACTGAGCTAGCTTGCCAGCCCTCCATTACTTCCCCCCACCCCTGGTACCAGGGATTGAACTCAGGACCTTGTACTTGCCAGGCAGGTGTTCATTCTACTGAGCTATCTCTCCAGGCTTCCATTACTTCTTTAAAACAAGTATTCACACAGGAAAAATGCATTGTTTGATAGGCCAGACCAAGGGCCCAGGATGACTACCCTGTCTGGATAATCAGCATCATTCTAGTGGGGAAAACAGGGAGCCATTTGCCCTCCTCGTGGAATTTAGTGTTGACTCTCATTTCTTTCCAAATGGTTTTAAGATGACATCCAGAGTCTAAATGTCTCCTGTTTCTGAGGAAGGATGGTCCATCTTCTTTTCATTGTATTTCTTAAGGGAGACGGACTACAAGCCTTCCATTGTGTGCCTGCCTGGCCCAGCCTCTAAGGCTTCTGTGAGAAGCAAGGTTAGGATTACAAAGAAAATAGAACTTGGCACCTAAGGCCATGCAGGAATTCTGGCCATCACTCCAGGTGCTCGGTGGCAAAGCTTCCCTTAGAGGTTCAGCATAGGACAGAAAAATGAGGTTAAAGATGGAGATAGCAGTAATGGTGAGAAAGAGAAAAAAATTAAGCCATCTCAAAGGAAAAGATTTTAAACCCACGTATTCAGACTTCAAGTAAGGAGGGAGTAAGGCTGCATGGCCATAGCTTGGAAGCCAAGACTTTCAGACTTTTATTTAATACAGGTCTGAGTGTTCAGCCCTTTGGAGCTGGAGGTGGTGGAGAGATGACTGGTGGGTGACAGTTGTTTACCCTGATAAAGTCAAGCCAGATACACTTTTCAAGGTAAGTTGGTCCAACTTACAAGAAATACAAGCTGCAGATCCTTGATGCGTGTGAGAGGGGAAGCCACAGCAATGGCTGTGTCTGCTCAAATTAAACTCAAAGACACAGCTGGGACCTCTACAGCTTGGGCCTCTTCTGAATGAGCACTGAAGGGCCACAGACCTAGCCCCAAACCAGGATCCTCCGGGTATCCAGTGACTTTCATTTTCACCTGAAACTTTCTCCAATATCACAAAGGGAAGCTGGAGCCACGGAAGGTGACAAAAAGGGAAAGAGAACAAGGGCAACAACCAAAAGGGACTCACCTTCTTTGACACAGGTATTGTTCTTCAGCTGGTAGCCCTGAGGACAGTCACACAACAGGTCCCCAGAAGGGAGGACACTGCTGGCCACACCCTCTGGACACCTGCAGCTTTTGCTGTTGTTGGCTTTGGGCAGGCAGAGAAGGCTGCATGGGTTGGGCACACAGGCATTGCTTCCTGGAGAAGAGATAGCCACAGTGCGGTGGTTAATACACACGCGAGAATCACCGAGCAGAGGGAGACCTACAGCCACGGTCTCATCTTGCAGACACTAACCATACTGAGAAGCTTAGGAAGGTGCTGTGGCCAGCCCAGAGACACCTTCTGTGCTGAGCGCCTTCGCCCAGATCCCTCAGCAGAACTGACCTCCACATCCCTGCTTTCCCCAAAGATGTATCTCCCTATCTCACTCCATCCAACCTCTCTGAAGCCAAACCAGGCAGCAGATCCCCAGCTCCCCCTTGCTGAAGACTCAGAACACAACCAAGGAGGCGGAGCTTGGAGAAGACCTACAGAGTGTGTGTGCCAAGCTGAAGCCAAGACCTGGCTCAAGTCCCAGCTGCGCCAAGACATACCCACTGTTGGTGTGAAGAGAGTTAGGACACGGGGTAGGTGATTGAGAGGATCCTAGGAGGGCTCCAGATAAACAGTGATGGCTTTGCCATTCCCAGCCACAGTCCACGTAAGAGCCACGTAGAACTCCCATGTCTGGGCTCCTCACTGGCTCCCTTGCTTCACTTAGTGGTGCTTCTCAACACTTGAACTAGCCGGAGTAGGTTCTGCTCTTTAACACACAAAAGCCTTCCTTCAGAGGATATGCTGGGGCCTAGATAAAAATCCAGGGCTCCCCTTGCTACTTTCTGCTTTTTTATTAATTTTTTAAAATCTTAATTAATTTATTTATTTGGTACTGGGTCTTGCTATGCCCCTTGGACTCATAGTGATCCTCCCGTCTCAGCTTCCCCAGCATGGAGATTACAGGTCTGAACCATCATGCCCAATTTTGGTGGCCGGCACAGCATGTTACCAGGGATCAAACCCGAATCCTTGCATTTGCCAGGTAGGTGCTTAGACCGCTGAGCTATCTCCCCAGCCCCCTTCTTACTTTCTTGATGTGGAGCAGTTAGGGAAGCAACCACCGTACTCATCACCCACTATCATGCAACAAATCCACAGAACACCTGGTTAATGTCTATCAATCCCACTATTTTCAGTCTTCTCTCTGGGTCAGCTTAGCAAAGAGAGTGTCATACAATGTCCAAAGCATCGGTCACTGCACTTTTGAGAGAGCTGAGTGGGTGAGCAAAAATGGCGGAAGTATTTTTCTGTCCCCTCATATCTTTAGGGGGATGGGTGGAGGATGTATAACCTATTTTGTATAGCTGGTAAGGAACACAAAAGACAAACTTACATTCTTTTACCTGGAGCACTTAATGGAAATTAAAATCTTTGGTAAAATACAATGTCAACTCTTTTCTTGAGCTGTCTTATAGACAATTCCACCATCAGATATTCTGGTACTATAGTCTATGTTCACCCAGCCAAAATCTCAGCTAAGCTATCTTGATCCACAGGTTGGAAAACAGGCTTCCTTGATGACAATCAGTGCTGATGCAGGTGACAATACACACAACAGCTTCGGATGGGCTGTCATCTCATGAGTTTTAAGTTGCATTATAAATTTTTTAAACCATAAGGATTTAGCTGCACTGTCACTTTGATGCTAAAGAAGAGACTAGAATCATTGCTAAATAGACAAAATATACACATCCAGGGAGGGAAATCCATAGGATGAAATAGTCAAAAAGGCTCAGCAAATAGCTTAATTGACTGTAACAGCATAATTACCACAGAAAACTAATCAGCTGATCAGAAGATGCCTTTATCTAATGTTCCTTGGTAGTCTGTGCACACGGACTGCTTCTTTAGCTAAATCTACAAGCCTCTGACCCCAGAGGGGATGTGGAACTGACACAGAGCCACCACTGCTGAAAAACAACCCAGTGGATTTGCTACATGTGCTCTGTATTCAGCAGAGAGCATACACCTCAGTATTCTAAGAAAATAAACAATAACAGAACTTGTTATTGAAGCATATTCAATTACAGGATGGTATTTTCCCATGGATTAGGTATGTAAAGTAATGGGCACAGTAGCTGTTTCCTCCCAACCAAGAGTAAAGAGTACAAAACTCAAAATGTGCTCTAGCTCATGAGAAAGATCTAAGCAAAGATGGAGGAAATGGTAGTCTAAGCAGCAGCATCCCACAGCAACCTTCAAGTCTCTACTGCACCAGGTAGCAGGCCAGGAGCACCCAGCTAGGGACAAAGTGAGAGAACAGTGCTACCCCAGGTGGTACCTAGTAGGGGACAGAAGGAGAAAGTGGCAGAGTTCCCACCATGACCACAGACCCACACTGTCCTGTGTGGGCAGGTTTAGAGGATGAAGACCAACATCACCATGTGGAGAATGAAACAATACGAACAACCATCTTCAAAGATGCCCCCTTAGAAGACTAAACAGCCCAAGGACATCTTCACAGAGCACATTCAGAACATTTTCAGATGTCCTCTTTGAAAAAATTCCTCCAGAGTCAGTTTAGGAATCACAAATACTATTATCTCACTGACATACCCTTGCACTTGGTAATTATCAAAATAATATCAACCCCAAGTAATGACTATTTGCCTTCATTATAAATGTGTAAAACTATAGTTAATGCAGGCTCTCAAGAATTTACAGAACTATAAATAGTTTAAAACATTGCAGCATTGATTGGCTACATCAATAATCTTGCAAATAATCTTTTCAAAAGAAAAACCTCTTTGAGAAAAGTAAGTTCCAATGACGCTACTTAAAAATCAACCAGATATCAAGACAAAAAAATGCACCCACTTATAACCAAATGTATTTAGTACAGGGTCTGTACAGGGTCTACAGGGTCTCACTACACAGATCGGGCTTGTAGTGATCCTCCTCTTTACAGCCTCCCAAGCGCTGGGATCACAGAGGCGTGCCACCATGCCCAGAAGACAGCATAATTTTTAGCACAAACCAGAATGAATCGAAATGTATTATGCTAAACTATCTCCATGTTATCAGGGTGCTGCCATTTCAACAACAAAGGTAGGTGGAGCACAGCCTGATGGGCTCACTGAGGTTCCCTCAGGTCAAGTAGCTCCTGGCTTGAACTCTTACCACCTACTCAGTGCATGGCCCAGACAAATTACTGAACCCAATTTTTATGTTCTGATCTACAAAATGGGAATATTCATAGTACACATTAATTTAGAGAAGACTAAGGAGATTACCCAAGCTCCAGAGCACAGTGTGTTGAGGATGAAAGGGCCCCTTAATAAATGTCCTTATCATTGTCCTATATGTATTTGGAGCAGAAAACAAAAATAATATAGATGGGCTGGCATCAGCAGTTGCTGTTATATATTGAGAACTTGCAATACCCTCTCGGTGTGCCAACAAGGCAGGCAGGTTAAAGCAAACAAGCTGAAGACCAAGAGGTAGGTAGAGTACACAGGCAGCACTGGCAGCCAGAGGCAACTGCTAAAGTTCTGATTTAACTCAAGGTGGCCTGAGACACTGTGTGCTTGTTTCTCTCTACTTGTATCTATAGGTAAGGGGACACCTGGAAGTGTCTTGCCCACAACCAATGAACAGCAAGAGAGACAGGAGCAGAAACTGAGTAACTGGCCCTGGGACAAAGGGATAGTTACAACTGATACTGCACATTCCAGAGTCTGTACCTCACCCAATAATACACATCACTCTTTTTTTTTTTTAATGTATAAGTAGAGAGTCTATAGGATCTCACTGCACAAATCAGACTCATAGTGATCCTCCTGTTTTCAACCTCCCAAGCACTGGAATTACAGGTGCACACCACCACGCCCATTCTCAGTCCCAGACTCAGCGCACCCTGGGAGTGGGGCTGGCACAGCACGGGGATTGAATCCAGTCCCCTAGCGCTTGCCTAAGCAGGTGCTTTAGTCCACTGAGCTATCTTGGCTGGTCCTACATCACTCTTTCAAGCCAGGCTTTACTCAATCTAGATGCTACCCTGATCCCTAGAATTACTCTGGCTGATTTAAACGGTGACTCTTTGAGGTCTAAAAGGGAAATACACTGAGAAGCATGGGCCTGTCTGTTCTAAACCAGGAGACCACACCCGCTTAGCTATGTTTGAGCCGTTGGGATCACGTGTGATCCAAAACAAGAGTGGGGAGCCTAGAAACTGCTGTATACCCAACAGAAACTGCTGTGTACACATCCAACATGTGCTTGCACACACTTGTAAGACAGAATCGGGTTCAACTCAGAGGAATGCTGGCAACGCACTCCACAAGGTACTGGGAGGAGTGAAAATAAATAAATAAATAAAATTAAATAAAAACACTATGCGCCCGGGGAGATGGCTCAGTGGAATAAGTGCTTCCCTGGCAAACACAAGGGCCTGAATTCAATCCCCGGTTCCGCAAAAAAAAAAAAAGGTACTGGGAGGAGTGGGGCCTCCCTCAGGTGGAGGCCCAGAGATTTCAGCTGCTAGTACTGAGCAGGAAGACTCCTTCCTCACTCCCTGTTTTAAGACATGTATTTTTTCTCAAAAGAATGAGATATCTAGGGTCAAGGAGATAGCTCAGTACAAGAAGCGCTTGCCTGGCAAGCACAGGGTCCTGAGTTCAATCCCCGGTACCGAAAAAAAAAGATTGAGACATCTCCAAGGCTGCTACCAGAGCTCAGTCCCCATGCTAGTGAGAACTTTCAAGAAAGCTAATTAATATCTAAGATGTCTCTCCCTAATCTGCAAACCATGAATCATAATACCAATCCTTCCCCTGACAGGTTAGTGGGGAAAGCTTAACAGCAAGACAGATCTACATTGGCAGGACCCTTTATCGTCTTCCGGGGGAGTTCTCAGGCCACCTTCCTCAGTCTCAGTGGGATAACAATGTTATCTATAACCCTATTATGTTCCTTGTCATTTATCTGTTAGTACAGGGTAAACCAAGAACTAACAAAACAGTATCAACATTCTAGCTCACAACGAGAAACCACAGGCTGTCAATAAAGGGGAGTCAGCAGACCCACCGTGCTATTTAATCCTGTGGCGATAAGGAGGGCAATTCTTAAAGGGACTATTTTTCTTGGGAGTGCCCGGGGTTTTCTCCTCCAGAACTGCCAGGCTGGGTGGAGAGACATAAGAGTCAAGGAAGCCAGGGGGCTTCGGCTGAACAGGGGCATCTCCAAGGTCACAGGTCAAAGCCTCCTATGGTGCGTGAAGCTTCCATCTCCAACAGGTCTTCAGATGGCAAACAGCACACCCAGCACAGCCCTTCTCCCTCTTTTCATCCTTTCTTCCTTCAGCAAATACCAACCGAGCACCTACATAAGGCTAGGAACTAGTAAAGCTGTTGCGAAACAAACAAACAAAAAAGGCCTAATCTTTCCTTCATGAGGTTTACAGGTTCAGGGCAGGAAACATGAATGAAAGCAATGTCCAACTACACCCAGCATCATAACAGAGGTGGGTATGCTTGGTGGGCACAGAACAGCGTGAGCACCCGGCCCAGAGCACAGCGTGACTCCCTGTTCATGTGCCAAGCAGGGATTAGACACATGCTGGGCCTCTCCCAGCTGCAGCCGAAGCCACACCACCAATCAGCGAGGGGCCAAGGGCAGGAGGAGGCTGTAATTACCCACCAAGCACCAACACTCTCGGCAGACAAAAACATGCTGTTTTCCAGCTGTTTGTGTATCATTAGAAAAGAAATTAAGATATCATTAGGAAGAAATTAAATAATGTGCACGTTGTCGTGACAACACAGACACAGGCTGCCGGATCCTGCTCAGAGTGGAGATTGCCCACATGCAGCCCCTTGCCCAAGACCGAGTCTGGGGAGATGGAGGAGGAAACTCTGTCTTACCAGTGTTTTTCCCCTTGTAGAAAATCTTCAGATCCATCAGCCCTGTGAGCTGGCTGGCCAAAATCTCCATCTGGGACCCGCTGTATTTGGAAGCTCGGAATATGCTGAGCTGGGACCAGTCATCCCAGTAGATTTCATTCTGAAAAAGAAAACCTTTGCCTAATAGGCCAGCTCTTCTGTGCTTCATTATGGACTCGCTGCAAAGACAAGAGCTGCCCCATACAGGAAACAACTAACACCCACTCGCTGAACACTGTGTGTAAGACTCCTCGCATATTTAAGAATCAGTGAGTTTTACTCAAACATCACCAACTATTCACACAGATGGAACTGCCCGCCAAAAACTACCTGGTGAGGACTGAACTTCGACTACAGCTAAGATCCTCAGTTTGAAATCTGTTTCCCAATGTTGGTGAGTGGATTTTAGAAAACAAACAGACCTGACAGACAACATAAGTGATACACAACTCCTCCTCAGTAAGCAAGGAATCAAGTGAGGAAACCTCATAGAAGGTGAGGACTCAGAACCAAAATGAAGCTACAGTACTGAAGGGCAAATCCAGAACACGTAAGAGAAATAATCTTAGCTCTCAACCTTCTGAAATGTTAGAGGCCTGGAGGCCAGATCTTCTGGCATCTTTGTCTGGCCTCCTGTCATTAAGAGCTTTGACAAGTTGCCTCAAATTTAGAAAAGAGTTTCCTAGGAGTCTGATAGTATCTTTGCAAAAATCCAAAAGCTCCTGGCTCTGGACCTTGGCAAGTTCTTGACCTCCTCTGCGGAATGCCCACCAGGGAGACAAATGAGGGCTCACCTTAAAGACAGCAATGGCATAGGGGTGGGGAAGGTTATCCAGAATGACTGAGCGCTGCTGGCCACTGAACGTGATGCGCTCAATGCAGTCCAGGTAGGCGTCCGTCCAGTAGATCCACTGGCCATCCACTGCAATGCCATTGGGCCACTTCACGTCTTCTGACACAAGACAATGCACAGAAGAACCATCCATACTGCTCCGATAAATTCCAGGCTTCAGGTCTCCCCAGTCAGTCCAGAACATCACCCTGGTCAAAATGGGATAGGAAAAGCATCTCATCCGAATGAGAGGCATGGGAGCCAAGCACCACTCCAACGAAAGGAGAAGTGTCCCTAGAACAATCATCCAGTATAGCAGTACCTAAAACCACCGAACCACTTGACCAATAAATCCCTTTCCTGTGATTTATTTCTAATCAAATTATATGAAGATAATGTATAAAATGTGTATAGATGTATATATTAATCACAATGCCCTCAGTAGAGGAAAGCAATAAATGATAAAATCATAGTATATACAGCTAAAATCTTGTATGTGTTTACATGAAACTATTATACATACAGATAAATATATATATCAGAGATAGAGAGAGAGAGAGAGAGACAGAGACAGAGATAGAGAGGCAGAGAGAGAGAGAGAGAGAGAGAGAACTTAAAAGGTACAAAGTACTAACTGCACTTTGATTTTATTTGGTACAGGCATGTCCATCTAGGTGTAGGGGACATATTTTATTTATTTATTATCTTAGATTTTTTTAGGGGATATGTTTTAAAGATAATGGTTGTCTGCAAGTAAAAAATAATTGTGACCCAAGAAAGTATTAGCAATGACTAGCCTAGGGTGTGTGACAGTAAGGAGGGAAGAACGGGAATAGAAGAAACAAATATTGTTCATTTCATAAACTTCTTTCTTTTAATATTTGCAATCAGTACATAGATTGCTTGTAGAATTTTCTTTTTGAAACTGAGGGCTACTGGACATGGTGGCACATGCCTGTAATCCCAGTGCCAGTGAGGCTGAGACAGGAGGATTACTACGGGTCCAAACTGTACAGCAAGACCCTGTATCAATCAATCAATCAATCAATCAATCAATCAATCAGTCAAGACTAAGTGCTATTTTTCACCCACAGGGGCTATGATGGAGGAAAGGCAAGAAAAACTAGAATTTGCATGTTAGTTGTTTCCTTCAGGTACAGAGTTAACGAAAAGCACCTTTGCAAGCTAATTTTGATACAGAATGGCCACATGCCCTGGGGGAGGTAGTAGGGAAAGATGGGCTGAGTTAAAAGTTGGTGCCACACATGAAACTCAAGATAAACAGTCCCCACAGTATATAAGCAGCCTTGTGTAGTCTACAGAGACTCTCTTTTGATATTATCTTTCCTAGAGAAACACCCCACAGACACAGGACATCCGGGTGCCTGGGGTGCCTCAGGTGTGCTGATGAGAAGCGAACAGAGCTACTGGACCACAGTGATACCTGATGTTCTAAAGCTTTTGGGTAACGGACTATTTCCACCAAATTCATGAAAAGCAGAGTTTTTGCCCAGAGGTTTGCATTTCCATGAGAATCTCTTATTGCAAGAGTGGACACAAGGCTGATTTCCCTTGGGGGATACACTTACCCTTCTTGGGGCACAAGGACCAGGGCCCTGGGCCGATCGAGCACAGAGGAATTGACGATCGTGAGCCGGAAGTCACCATCTGGATTAGCTACCTGACACGAAGAGCGGGGGAAAGTCAAAGTAGGTCTGAGCTTTCTACAAGGCCCTAGTTGTCCAAATTCCCTCTCAGTTTCCATCTGCACAGCTGTACCCTCCATACTCACCTGGTTCCCTTTCCCAGAACCATCCGAGACACCCGCCTCAACTTCTAGCCACAATGAACTGACCTCCCAGGCTCATGTGAGAATTTCCACACAGTCTGATAGAGAAGCTAGGACCACACGTCCTTTACCCCAGCCAACCCATTCCTACAGCATGACCTGCCTCAGTATCCACAGCATTGCTTCTAGGACCTCTCTCTACACACATACACACAACCAGATACCAAACTCCAAGGATACTCAGTCTATAATGCTATGTAATATCTGCATATATCCTGTGCATCTCCTATATATTTTAAATCATTTTTAGGCTATTTATAATACCTAATACACCGTAAATGCTATACAAAGTCTATATTGTGTTGTTTAAGGAATAACAAGAAAAGAAAGACCGTGCATGCTCAGTACACTTTTGCTCTGCTTTGGTTTTCTGAGTATTTTCAATCTATTGATATAAAATGCGCTGACTGAGAGGGCCAACTCTAAGGAATTTGACTTGTTAGCACCCATGTTACTCCATGCATCAAAGCTACCAACAGCTCTGTACTGTCTACAAATCAAATTCTCAGTATCATAGTTATGCAATGAGAGCTCCACATGACCCCACTCTGCTCGTGCTAAACACATGGCAACTTCTCATCAACACCCAGCTCCAGGTGGCCCCCCTTCTGAAATCTTCCGACCCACCTTGGCCAGAGCACACCAGCAGCTCTGGTCACACACTCATCTCACACCACCTGCACCCACAGTATTCAAGGTGAGTGGGCGGTGGCCACCCAACAGGCTGGCGGAAGGTGGGAAGTACAGATCACCTGTATTGCTCCAACACCTAACAAACACACACCTAGCTGGCCACATGCCAGAAAGGAAAGGACAGAAATAACAAGGACAAGATCACCTAGGCAGCATTTAGAAGATACCAGGTACTCTGTGTCTCTCCACTTTTGTCAACGTCCCTGGGAGGAATACAACTGTCCCATTTCAGGTCAGGCTCAGCTCAAATTCCACAGCCTCAGGAGCCTCCCTTGTCACCTTCCTTGGGATGTCCCCCTTGGTCATGCAGTCACAGGCCCTGCCTTATGCTCTTTACAGTGCTCAGCAGCAGGACTAACTCTGCATCTCTTCATCATTTTGCTTCTTCCCCTGAACTTCAAGGACTATCAGAACAGGAACCCGCATGCTTGGACCCCTCTACCTCCTCACAACCTAAGAGCACATCTGATAAACAGCAGCCACAAAGAGTACTTGCGGAATGGTTGAATGAGTAAATGAATCTTTGTCTTCCCCACAGAGAAATAGAAGCTTGAAGAAAATAAGTCCCTTGTGCCATGTCACTTAATTGGCAAGGTAAAGCCTGAATTCAGGGCTGCCTTTCAAGGCTGTCTTTTGTCCTACAACTGCATTTCACCCTCCATGTTGCCTGGCTTCCACTGCCATTCAGCATGCTTGCTGTACCTCTATGTACCGCACAGTGAGCTGCCACCGAGGCAGAGCTGCCGAGGCTGTGCAGGATGTGGACGCACCTCTTTTCCTAAACACAGTGCTTGAGGTGCTTACAGGCCATTTACTGCCCTCACATTGCCTTGAGTAGACAAGACGGGACAAGTTACTGGGTAGCTTAGTGACAAACAGGTGCAGGTTAATAATACTGCGGAGGATGACGTCATCATTACTGTAGAATAATACTGGACTGCTATTGATATGGCGTTACCATCATTATGGTTCTGACACGAGGCTTCTAGAGTCGAGGTATAAACTTTCAGATGCCTTAATAAAATCTGATAGATTCAGCATCCTGTTCTCACGTGGCACTCGCTTGGCAGTGAACAATCACTCTGAGATGACCCCACGCCCCTGTTCTCCAGAGGCTCAGCCACTCCATTTGCTGGTCCCCTGGAAATTTCCAGAGCAATAAGAAACACTGACTCCTACCTCTGTGTCACTCTGGCCCAATGCCCAGGCACGCCGCCTGCTCACTTAATGATGAACAACTTGGGATCTGGCATACCTCAATCTTTTTAAATCCCGCATCAACCCAGTAGAGCAACTGGCTGAGGGGCTCAAAGGCCAAAGCTTCTACAGTCTCCAGACCGGAACTGATGATCACTTCTTGCCCAGTACTTCCATTCAAACAGAGACGCTAAACAGAGAAAAACAGGAGTGAATGCTGTGCAATGCTCAGGTGACCTTTGGGCGCTCCGTTACCACAGTGGAGAGGTAAACCTTTATTCAACTGGCCGGACTGCCAAGGGGGTGAAGCCTTTGACAGTCATAAGCTTTCCAGATACAAGTAGCTGGATTGAAATGCCAACATGCCTGTAATGCCGGCACTCAGGAGGCTGAGGCAGGAGGATCACCAGGAGCTCAAGGCTAGGCTGGGTAAGGTCAAAGCCAGTCTGAACTACACAGCAAGACCCTTTCTCAAAATTCAATAGGTAGCTGGGTTTCAAAAAGACCACTCTTACAATGTATTATGATTTCCTGTTGTTTTTTTTTATGAGCAAAATATATTTATTGAGAGAAAGAAAGCTCCTGTCCTGAGAGAGGGACGGTGGGGGGGTCGCGATCGGGTAGTTTCCAATTTCCTGTTTTAAACAGAACACTACAGAGAATTTAATCGTTTCCATTTCTCTGCATTGTCATCATGCACACTGGCTTCTAGCTAGGTCCTGTGCCACAATAATGAGGTCACAGGATACCAAGACACGAGAGTCTGTTTGCTTTTAAGATGAATAAATCAGACTGCTATTGTGGTCCTATTCTTGGGTCTGATTTTACAGTCCTTCTTCCTTCAGAAGGCTGTCGGCCACTGAGGACCACCACCAGGACAGGTCCGATTAGCAATCACCAACACCCGTGACCACCTCCAAGAACCAGGCACTGAAAAATTTCCACTGGGTTGTGAATAGATACAGCACTTAACGGAATTGCTTTCCTAAATTGACGAAGGAGACAACACAGATCAAAAAGTTTTCTTTTAAAATGTATGTATTCAAAGATATGAGCACACAGCACGTGTCTGGCCTGCTCAGGGACCTCTAATGCTTACTTCCTGGTTTTAGGTGTGTGAGTGTGTGTATGTGTGTGTTTAAAAAATAGAATCTCACTATGTTGGCCAGGATGGGCCAAAACCCCTAGGCTCAAGTGATCCTGCCTCAACTTCCCACATAAATGGGATTATAATCATACAACACAGTACCCAGGGATGGGGATTAGATCAGTGGTACAACACCTACCTGGCAAGCAAAAGGCCCTGAGTTGGGATTCCTAGTTTAAAAAAAAAAAAGTACTTCCTGGCTCTGGTCTGTGTTCAGAATAATTAAAGTGGATAATTACATGAAGTGTGGGTAAGTCAAATACCACTATATCATGATATTTAGGGGCCAAAGAAAACTCCTACATTATTAGCTGCAACATTTTCCCAGTTAGAAAAGTTACTTATAGCCAAGAACGTGGATTTATTTGGGTCTCCTCTTAGCCTTGTTTTACGGACAGAGGTTCATAGGGAAAGAAAACACTGCAGCACACAATTGGCAAGTTGGTCACTCAGCCCGCAGGTGTGCTACCACCCCCCCCCCCCCCCCCCCCCCCCCCCCCCCCCCCCCCCCCCCCCCCCCCCCCCCCC
>NDGN011553694.1:10842-22444 GCA_002564285.1 Tympanoctomys barrerae | reverse complement strand
TCCTGAGCCCTTGCTTGAAGCTTAGTCCCAGGACCAGACTGAGGCCTCACTCACCTGGATCAGGTCCAAGGCCAGGTCCGACCAATACAAACAGTTGCGTTCGTAGTCAAAGTCCAGGGCCACCGCCGCCCGCAGCCCCGTCAGCGGCAATTGCTCAGTCGTCCCGGACGCGAGGTCATAGCGATGGACCGACTTCCGCATGGCATACAGGATGAACTCATTCTCCTCTGCCGGGCACAAAACAACAGGTGGGCCCAGGGAGGCTGAAGGCTCCCCGCAAGTCTGAGATATATATATATATCAGACTTATATATATAAGTCTGATATATATATATATAAAATATATATATATATATTTTTTTCCTCCTTTTTCTTACACACCAGCCTCAACCCCATTGTCACATGGTCTGAATAGAGCACAAGAGCAATCCAGACTCAGAAGGCGTGAAACAAAATTGCCGCCGTTCTGCCTTGGGCAAGTTACTTCAATTCCACTGAATCTGTTTCTACAGCTGCGACTATTTTATTACTTTTTTTTTTTTCCTGGCACTGGAGATGAAACTTAGTGCCTTTGCACTGAAGTGTATCTCTAGCCCCTTTCTGCATTTTGAGACACGGTTACGCTATCAGGCCAAATGGTCCAGGCGAGGCACAAACTTGTGATCCTTCTGGGTCATCAGCATTCACATTTCTGAGCCCTGAACAAAGTCTTTAGAGTCACAGTCATCCACATAAACAACATCACTCCCCTTGTTTCCCCTCACTGTGACACTACTCCCAGCACCATAGTATAGTTTTCATCAGGAATGTCCCCCAAAGGCCTGACCTTAAAGCCCTTTGTCCCCACATTGGCTCCCTGAGGAAGTAGTAGGAACCTTAAGAGGAGGAGCCCCCTGGGAGGATTTAGATCACTGGGGCTATGCCACTGCAGGAGACAGTGGGTCCCCAGCAGGTCCGCTTCCACTCCTTAGCTTCTTGGCCACCTCTGGTTTTGGTGCTGTACCACGCATTTCCCACCATCACAGGCTATCTCACCACAATGCAATGCAAAGTGCCAGGGAAGGATGGGGCTAGTGTCCAAAACCATGGGCCTTCTCCTTTTATAAGCTGATTATCTCATGGATATGTTACAATGATATACACCATAATCTTGTTGACCACAGACCAGCAGTCACTGAAGACTTATAATCAAGTTTCCTAACAAATTTGATTACTTATCTATATTGTTCACAATGACATGAAGTCATTAGATCAACTTGTTTGATTTTTTTTTTTTTTTTTTTTTTTTTTTTGGCAGAACCGGGGATTGAACTCAGGCCCTTGCACTTGCCAGGGAAGACTTATTCCACTGATCCATCTCCCCAGTCCCCATTTTTTTTTTCAAAGCCATAACACATCACCTCTGGAGTATTTGCTAATATGTAACATGGCTATTTCAGCCCAGAATCATCACAGAGATTCTGTTTCTGCTTAAAAATACTTCCATGGTGTACAAACAAGCACTGTTTAATTCTCATACCAAACTATGATAGAATACTATTGTTATGAATCCAATTTTATGCACAAGAAAACTGAGGCCAGAAAGGTAACATAACTCACACAAGGTCACGCAGTTGATGAGTAATAGAACCAAGACCTGAGCTCAGGCAGGCTGGATCCTGAGACAGACTGTATTTAACCATCACACTATGGTGCCCCTCGTGGTACAGATAGTAACCACATCTATATTTGTCTTTTTTGTTTGTGTGTTTCACTTTGTGGTGCTGAGGCTCAAAGCCAGGGTCCTACAGATGTTAAGCACATGTAAATGCTCAACCCCTGAGCTCTATCTTGGGCCTGCCATTTTTAGGGTGCAGAAAGGGAGACTCAGGGTACTTAAGAAGATGACTTCATGTGCAACAGTAAGGCCCTAGTGCCTTCTCCTTTCCACATAAGAAGTCCCATGGAAGACATCCAGATTCTTCCACAGGGTAGAGATGAGCAGAACACGGTGTCCCTGCCTACGACATTCACATGAGAACTTCTGAGCACCAATCCCAAAGAAGTCTCTTGAAGACAAAGCACCCAGGAAGGGCATGCACCCCTGCTGCCTCTTGACAAGTCATCCTATGCATCTCTTCCATCTGGATGTTCACCTGCATCCTTTGCAAACTTATTTATTATAAATGAGGACATGAGGATCCAACTCAGAGAAGCTGGAGAGACCAAACCACAGAGGCAAAACCCAGAGGAACTGCCACAGTGCCGTCCAAAGAGAGGATTTGGAGAAAAGAGGGCAAGAAGAAGCTGGAACTACAACAGGCGGAGGGTAAAACTGAAGATAATATTTAGTTGCTATTTATTGAATTTGTGTCCCCATCCAAATATTGCTAAGTGCGTCATCTCCCTGGAGAGACCAGAAGCAAATGACTTTTAAAATAAAAAATAATTTCTAAAGCATTTGCCAGTAGGGTGCATATGGTACCAAGATGCGATCCGAATCCCTCCACAGCTGCGTTGTCCCTTCCACCCGCCCCTGCCTCGGCCACCACATCCACTCAGTGGGTTCCCGTGTCCTAGCCACCTTCTTTTATCAAATTATTTTTTGAAGAGAATAAAAAACAGTAATTAAAAAAAAAAACACTCGAAACAATGCAGACTATAACTAAACAAAATGATAGAACTTCAACAATGCTGTTATATTGTTGGCTTCAAATTCGTTGTTCAGATTACCAGATATAAGCATGCAAAACTGGACGAAAGCAAAACTTATAAAGACAAGGGAAAAACAATGAAGCATTCACCACTCCTTTATTAGTCAAAAAATACAGCCACCTGAACTGTTTGAGATGGTAAAGTTGTCTTTATTTCCTCTGGTCTCCTTCGATTTAAAAGTTCCTAAGCTACCACCACATGATAACAGAATGTCTCATCCTGTGGCCAGTGAGATTCCTAGGCAGGGTGACAAGGGACA
This sequence comes from Tympanoctomys barrerae, assembly GCA_002564285.1. Classification (NCBI taxonomy): domain Eukaryota; kingdom Metazoa; phylum Chordata; class Mammalia; order Rodentia; family Octodontidae; genus Tympanoctomys; species Tympanoctomys barrerae. Next base: position 19,491 of record NDGN011553694.1, on the reverse strand, counting down.
CTCAAGTACACAGTGAAGGCCACAACTTGGCAGCGGTCTTTTCTCGTGTGTCTAAAAACCTCAGTGCTACTTTGTTTCTTCTAAGAACCTGGAGCCCCTGTAGGACAGCCTGGGTCCAGGAAGGCCGGCTTCCAGCCTAGCTAAACAGCAGCATGCAGTGCAGTCTTGCGTGAGGCCTAACCTCAGAGAGGAACCAAATTCTTAGCTGAAGGAAATATGCATTATTACTGCAATCATGACAGAAGAAAAATTACCACATTTTTAAAATCCTTCCAGATGCCCCGATTACTTCATCTTCACAAAAATGTTATGGTTCCCATTAGTCCTGTAAAACCATCATTATTTTTTTCTGGCCACTTTCCTGCCTTTTATTTTCTTTTTTTCATGATATTTAGGAGGTGGCCTATACTGAAATGACACTTTTCTACCTCATTCCCTGTTCTGCCTTCTCCTATCAAAAAAGAAAATAGTTTTCCTGCCACTTTTGATGGCTTTAAACAAACTGTTTTGTCCCTCGATGAATTATCTTCGGAAATATTTATTACAAAAGTATGTACTTCAGCCCCTTAAGAGCAATCACTCCAACCCCACTCATGCAACCCTCATCAGCAACAGCTCTTGTGAGGGGAATGTATAATGTTATCTGCTCATTTGTAGGAATCTGCTGAAGCAGTGTTTCTTTTTAGTCTCCACGGTGAGGTATGTTAATTACTGTGGTAATGATGGAAGATTAAATTAAGGGACTAATGAGCTTAGTATGAAAAACACCAGGGCAAGCTGGCAAGTGCGAGCCAAGGAGAGGCTGCCCGGCCTATCTGCAAAGACTCCACTGCTCTCGGCATGCAGCCAGCACTCACGGCGGTTCCGTGGGACACCAGCCCTGCTGACCGAGTCGGCACTGACCACCTTCGTCCCCTCACCACGAGGAAAAAGGAAGCTGTACGTGAGTAAGGATGTGTTATGGTTTGTGTCCAGGTGCCCCCCCCCCAAGCCTCATGCAGTCATGGGGCGGCTTCTGGAGTTTGTGATTATTACCTGCCCTGGGGCAGGTCATCTGCATTACAATATGAGGAGGGGAGAGAGGCTTGCTAGCTGCCTGAGCTGCTGCTGCTCCCTTTGCTCTTGCTGTTTTTCCAACTGTTCTGTGCCCTGTGCCTCGGCCTTGGAGCCGGCTGAGTATGGACTGAAACCTCCACTAACTGAGAGCTAAAGAAACTTACTGGCTGTTGGGTATTTTGTCCCAGCAACAAGAGAAAAGTAACCTAGACAACTAGAAAGGCAGTGAACAGAGAAAAGATGCAAAGAGATTAACTCTTCTTTAAAGTATCATAATGCCATGTGTATTATAACCCCCACATTACACCAATTTCATTTTTTTTACACCAATTTTGAAATGTATCTTGAATCATATGATACCTTTACAGCATGTGTAGTCACACCAAAGAAGCTTTTCTCAATAAGTGGAAACATATTAGAGGGCTGGCCACATAGCTTAAAGCACCTGTAAGCAGGCGCAGGTGCTGGGGTTCAATCCTCAGGTCTGCTGTGCCAGGCACATCCCCAGGGCACACTCAGACAGTGACTGAGACTGGGCATGGTGGCTCATGCCTGTAATCCCAGCAGTTGGGAGGCTGTAAACAGGCAGATCACTACAAGTCCAATCTAGTAGTAAGACCCTGAACACCCTTGTAGACCCTTCCCTAAAATACAGGGGAAAAAAGTAATATGAAAGACATTTATTTGCCATTTTGGTGATGTCCAATGAGGGGCCTTAGGAGTATGAAGTTTAATTCTATCACTTAAGAAATGTGTGACCTTCTGTAAGTTGTTTTGGCCTTTCCTCTGAATGTACTTATAAACACATATATACACGTATACCTAACAGTGCCTGCCTCATGGGGCTAAGAGGATTAAATTGGTAGCATGTTGAAAAGCATACCAAAATCTATAAAATTCCATTAAAATGTAAGTTAAAATAATTATAGCTATGAAATTAAGATAAACCACTTAGTTATTTCTTAGCAAATCACCAGTCTCTTTATATTCAACTTTGACAGATTAACAAACGTCTGAGGGCTCTCCTCAGCCTCCAATGGTGAGTGAGCACACAACAGGCACAAAATAAATATTTTTCAATAAATAAACACAGGGATTTCCCTCAAAACATTGAGCCAACACAAGATATTTTACATTGCCTTGAAGGTGTGAGATGAATATAAATTTAGCTTGGATACTAAGCTTAAAGGGAAAAGAGAATTCTGTGACACTTTTAATTATCCTTGTTGTTTTTATTCCTCCACTAAATGAGGAGAGCTACAGCCTGACTTGGGAGAGTTGCGCTTCATGGTAACGCCTCTGGGATGCCCCAGGGTGCCAAGGGAAGAAGCCAGCTCTTACCTGCCAGTGGACAAGGAACCAGTTCACCTTCCAGTCGTGCCTCGACATCTCCTCCACTGCAAGTGTCCCCAGAAATCTTCCGGTATCTGTTACCCGCCCCCAAAGCAAGAGATCAGAAACATCAAAGAAAAGCCACAGGGATACCACAGTTGGGAACATAGCATCACCAGGAGTAAGAGCTTACGAGAACCCGCTTCCCTATAGAACTAGGAGCAAGGATGATGCTGAGTCAGTCCTGCTCCTAAGTACACATACAGGTCCAGACAATTGAGCATCCAAGCCACACTTTCCAGTCTTTCTCTAGACTCATCAGAAGACTTTTCCCCGTGGAGCTGTATGACGTAAGGCATGCTGGGTGTTTCCGAGGTGATCACAGACTCCCACACGTACTCGTTCCCCACGAGAAACAGAAGAGTTTGCAGGCTCCATAGTTTTAACTTTTGCCCAGCTCCTTACAACCTGCCGCTGTGCGACCCTAGCGCTTGGAGTATGAGAGGAGTCCGGAGGTCCTGGATGCCCTCCTCTCAGGAATAGCCTTAACAAAGGTAGAATACCTACCCTCTCGTTCTCCTGTAAGTAGATCCCACAGGGCAAGGCACAGGAGGGGAATATGGCTTCCCAGAAAATTCCGGGTCTGGAACACACACTTCCAAGGACAAATCTTCACTCATCTTGAAGCCAAAGTCACTGGAAAGGAATGTGGGTTCATTCAAGCCAGTGCACTGAGCACTTCAGACACTTCAGGAGCAACCCTGAAACTTTCATCCTATGACTTATCACTTGTATTATAACTTATTTAGCATGCTCTTTTAAAAACATGCTCACTTTTCTAGACCCCAAAAAAAAAAAATCTGTGGAAGAACATTTTGATCAACACCTCCCTTGGACAGCCACTAGTATAAGCCACGGACACATATAAATAAATCATCACACCATGAACAGAATAACAGCCCCAGCCCCAGCTCCCTGCCTGGACTCTTGGCCAACCCTCTCTTGGTTAAAACACTGGCAAACATTAAATAATTACTAGCTCCAATGAGACTTTCTCCTTGACATAATCAGGAGACTTGCCAGAGAAATTTTAAAAGAACTTTTTATAAAAAGTTATTTTGACTAAAGATTCAGTATCACTTCAGACCTGTTTATATACTATCTATGTCTCCTAAGAGTCCTCATCCTGTACTTTGGGACCCAGAAGTTTGGTTCACAAGGCTTCCCGTGATGTGCGGCGTCCCATGACTCAAAGCTCGTGGTTCTGGCACTAGGAAGCACAAGGTCTTGGATGAATCTTGGCTCGGCCTCTGACTGCATAATCTCTCTGGGCCACGTGGAGCAACCTGCAAGCCAGGCAGCTGTACTACCTACTTCCCAAGGCCCCGTCCAAGCTGCCAAGTCCATAATTCAAAGGGATTTTTCACATCTGTGTGCTTCACCTGAAAAGCTTCATTTACTTGATCCAATTCTAGAATATGTACTAAACATTGCTTATGTGAGAAGTCTAGTCAGATACAGGGCAAACTGGCTTGTGTGTTCTGTATAATGTGATCCCCTGTACCTATTTTTTTCACTCTTATCTCTACTCACCACTCCTTGCTCCCTCCGAACTAAGGTGCTAATGTCTTCCTGCCTCCACATGGTCTTGGGGTGCCTGTTCACATATCCTGATGCTTTTGTAAAGTTCATCTCAAAACAAACTTCCTAAAAATTCCCTGATTCCCCAACTTCAACTCATAACCTTCACCTTCTTCTTTAATCTCAATAAGAGCCCCTGTTCTTCCTATAATGTACCTGCCTCCTCCTGCCTCGGTTACTTAGACACAAGTCACTTCTATCCTTAATACTTCCAACAGTGCCTTGGATATTCTGCTAAAACATTAAGCTATGGGGCCCAGGAGATGGTTCAGTGGAATAAGTGCTTCCCTGGCAAGCGCAAGGGCCTGAGTTCAATCCCTGGTTATGTCAAAAAAATAAATAAATAAACCACTGACACACAACTTTAAAAAAAAAAACCCATTAAGTTATGAAAAACAGTATGTATACAACACACACACACACACACACACACACACACAATCACCTCATTTCAGAGAAAGCAATGTCATTCTAGGATATGGGTCCAGTGGAAAAATCAGTTACCTACAATGGAACCTTCAAAGCTCTGCTTTTTCAGGTCACCTTTCCAGAAGTAAATTCCAGAGCTTGGATCTCTGAATAAATGATTGCACGTTCCCCGGGTCACAGCACCCCAACTGCATCATAGGGTTGTAAGAGCTACTGGGCAACTGCTGGAAAAGCATCTAGCATAGTTCCTACCACAGAAAAGGTACTTTTGAAATGCTTATTTCCTTCTGTTTCTTTCCCTTTAACAGGAAGGGGCCGGGCACTTTTCTGTCTCCCCCACCCTGCTAAATGAATGTAAAGCGCCTTGAAGCCCCAGCAGTAGAAGAACCAACCACTCATAGTCCTCTCGGGTGCAGGAGCAATTAGACACGACCACCGGCCTATCAAAGTCTTCTCCATTAAAGCACGTTGCATGAGGGGTCCTCCGTTTGAAAACAGTCTTGTGTCCCAGCAAACACTCATTGCCCCGCTCATCAGAAGGGGACCAGAGCTTGTAGTCATTCTCTGTGCAGGGAACCCCTGAAGACAAACCAAGAGAATACAAAGCATCAGAATCAGGCCCATGCAGGGTTTCCTGCCTCATCTGCCCCATTAGCCTAGCACCCCGCTTCCTAGGCACACCACTACCACCCAGAAAGCGCATGGAACTCAGGAGCTGTCCCATGCTCTAGCTGATGTGAGCTGAAGTTGGCAGCACCTAAGAGAATAAAAATGATGCCACATGAGACACAAAGGTTCTTCTCAGAAAGGAAGAAACAACACTTTTTTTTTTTAGCACCATCCAAACTTCTGAGTTATTTGGAGAGTCAGTAGTTTCCTTTATGTGAGCACGGGTATTTCTTTCCTAGGGAAGATGGGACAAGTAAATCCTTAAGAGGTGATACCATGCAGGGCGACTGTTCCCTGCCTGTTTCCTCAGGAGTCTGGACACATCTGGTGGGACAGCTGAGCACAGTGGAGACGTCACTTGCCCTCTGGAAGGTGCAGGATCTTCATGGGAAGAGGAAGAGAACTGGCAGGACAGCTTGCACAGCCACACCACCAGCCCACATTAATTTCAATTGTCAGTAGAGGACTTTCGATGGGAATTCCAGAGACACCCATGTCCATATGAGCACCTGTGTCTCTTAGCTGTGTCTTCAGCGAGACTAAACACCGTTTGAAGGTGATGCAGAACCATCAGTTCAATGCCTTTTAAATCAACAAAGCCTTATTAAACCCTGATGTGAGATAATCAGGCTACTCCGCATGTAGACTACAAGTTTTCACAGGACTTATTCTTGTTTTTAGGGGTCTCATAATCCAGTTGAGGGAAGATAACACACACAGAGTAACAGACACAAATTATAACTCAAGGAGTAATGAGCATGCTTACTTCTGGGCATAGAGGAAGACAGATATCTTCTGGTTATGTTGAATCTGGAAATGTGAAAAGGATTTCAAGTAATGGGGCCAAGATGACTAGAGGCAAAAAGGGCTTAGGTGAAGTTCTGGGCAGCTGGAGAAACACCGACCTGGGCAGACTAGTGGGCAAAGACCAGGAACATATGGGGAGGCACAGAGGGTACATGAAGCATTTCACTCCTCCCTGGTTTCTCACATGTCTAGACTAGCAAGTTGTGATTGGACTCCAGAGAGATTTGAGAGGACTGTGGATCACTGGCCCCGGCATCTTACAGATAATAAGTCCTTGCTGTAGTTTGACGTGCCATATTCCCTGAAGGGCCAGTATTGACGTATCTGCGCTGCTATTGGGAGGAAGCGGAGGTGAGACGCAGTGGGAAGAAGTCAGGGCACTGGGGGACCCTAGAAGGGCCCTGACCTTCTTCTCTTTTTGACTCCAAGCAGTCGTGATGTGAGCAGGTTCCCTCCACCACAGCTCCTAGCATTACATGCTACACTTTGTGTGGATCGAAGTCATAGGCAAATTTAATCTTTTCTCCTTTTAAATTGATTTTCTCAAGTATTTCGTTAAATTGACAGGAATCTAACTAACAAAGACATACACACTGAATATGTCCTCTTGGAACTGCTGATTTGGAAAAGTGTTTTTTATTCCTTAGTTTATTCAGTCATGCATGTAATCATCCACATACATATCAACCACAGATTTAGACCTACTGTGTGCCAGGGACTAGACAAGGAGATCAAAATGTAGAGAATAACACACACCCTTATAATAGTAATGGGTAGACCTTCACTTGCTACTGTGTGTTTTTACTAACTTGTATGTGATCATCTCTTCCAAAGAATCACAAACTCTCCTGTAGATGTACCAGGAAGTAAGTCAGTATCTGTGGAAAGGGGCAAAGGGGCGGTGCCTTACCCAAGGAATCAGTGGCATTGACCTGCAGGATGAGCCAGCTGTGGACATTTTCCTTGTTGGACCCAAAAATAGTGAATACGGTGCTCTTCTCCCCAGGTTCTGTGAGGAGCCCATACACAAAGACAGGCTTCTCAGAGAAGATGAATGTCTTCCAGGTCTCCCCTTCGTTGGTACTGTATCTGTCCGATGCAAGAAAGAGAAGCCGTATGGTTATGGTCCCAGCTGCAGCAGAGCAACTTACAGCTGTGTCAGCTAGCAGGGAGGCATCAGAGACCGATGTAGCCACCTCAGAAGGACACAGAGCCAATGATGGGACTCCAACTGGCCACATTTAGGAAAATTTTAACTTTTTAGGACAATGATAGTGATAAATGACATACTGGGTGAAATAAACCATAAATCTCCACTAATACTACAAGAAAGATGAGCGAAAGAGAGAAAAGTTTTTTCTTACATTAGGTATTACCAAGTAAACAGTAAAAACAACATGAGAGAAATTATTGTTCTGTAAAGCTCATTCTTATAATAACTAAGCACAAAAGGACCCTGACTGGATGCTAAAAGAACTAGTTAAAACTTTTAGGGACCAGGATGTTCACTCAGCCTGAAGATAAAACTCCTAGATCCAGCATCCTCTACTCAAGGGCAAATATAATTTTACAATGGATGTGAGTCACAATCTCAACCAAATGGAGCATCACCAATAGCCAGACCAATCATGTGCTGGGTGGAAGTGTCAGGAATAACGCATCATCTAACCATTCCACACAAGTGGACAAATCTAAAACATGGATATTCCACATCAGGACTGCTATAGATCCTCCAAGACCAGTCAAGGCCACAGAAGTCAAGTAAACAAAACAGGCAGAGGGTTTGTTACAGATTAAGACAAAGAAGTAAACAACCAAATACAATGTACAAACCAATCCAGCATACAGACCTGGATGGACCAAACACTGGATTACAGGAAAATATTTTTAAATGCATAGATTAACAGCAAACGGGATAATGGAGAAGATGCAAGTAGAGCCTGTAAGTAAGAGCCCATCTTAATTTTCTTGGGTTTGGTACTAGCACTGTGATAAAATAGGAAAATGTTCTTACTGGAGATGCATATTTAAGTAGATATTAAATGGTGAAGGAGTATGAGTTTGCTGTCTTGTTTCAAATGACTCAGGCTCAAAAAAGATGAAAAGATTGACAGGATGGCTAAATATATGGATAGTGGAAGTAAAGCAAAGTGGCAAAATATTAACAGTTGGTGACACTAGGGAAAGAGAACACCTTGTTCCTTTACAGTCTCTCTAACTTCTCTGTGGTCTGAAGAATTCAAAGCTTGAAGGAAAAGTATGTCAAGGGAGATTAAATCGGAACCAGAAATCAAGCCCTAGGGGGAAATGTAGCGCTTGAGTAACTGTATTAATTTTAAATTACCTGTTGTATAGAAAGGAAGGGAGAAGGAGAAACAGGGAGGGAAGACAAGAAAATCCACCCGATACTTGCTTTACCACCCAGTCACTGTGGGATGTGCAACCCGAGAAACGATGCAGCTAGAGCTCTCTTCAGAGCCGGAGGTTATAGGGCTCTTAGTTCCTAAGCATAAGCCCTTTTCCTTCACTTACCCATTTTTTGAGATTTTAGTTTTATTGCCTCAGGACTCCAATAGTTGACACGAATCTCTCTACAGCTTTACTCAATCCAAACACTTTTTCTCTCACTGATATTTCTTATACTGATAACTCCTTTAAAAAGAAAGAAAGAAAGAAAGAAAGAAAGAAAGAAAGAAAGAAAGAAAGAAAGAAAGA
>NDGN011553694.1:0-10792 GCA_002564285.1 Tympanoctomys barrerae | reverse complement strand
AGAAAGAAAGAAAGAAAGAAAGAAAGAAAGAAAGAAAGAAAGAGAAAAAGAAAAAGAAAGAAAAGAAACCCTACAGGTTAAGTCAAGTGGTGGAGCTGCAGAGCAACATAGCGAATGTCAATGGAAGACTAAGTGACTGTTCCACATATCTTATGAGAGGGCAAGTTCTTATCTGGCTGATAGCTTTTTCGGTTTACATGAATCTTAAAGCAAGTTTAAGTCAATTTTGGAATTTGGATGAACTAACTCATTCAAGCTTCTGGTACCAACGTGATGAGCTAAAGACACAGCTAGGACCTCTTTCAAAGCAAACTGCAGTGCTAAATTGGCTTATTAATCATACATGCCGTGAATTATCCACCTACTCTGTGATAACGTTGGTTGTTCCTCTGTTTTGTGCAGTGCCAAGTTAATGCCATTTAAGAGCTCCTTCAACCAAGGATAACCTCAGGAAATGAATCATCTCATTTCTTGAAAAAGTCTCAGGGGACTCTAACAGTAACTCATTAATGAGGCCAACCAGCAGGTGCACAGCCAAGCACAGCCTTTTATCTGAGAAGAAACTGCTCATTTAGGAAACAAAGGTTTTTTTCTAGAATTTTGGAAAAAGGGCAAAGACATTACCCACTGCAATGGTTAAGGGATCTTCTACTATGGACTGAATTCTGATTTGTAAAGTAGGATCTGCATAGGTAAGATGCAAGTGCCAAGAATTTCAAAGGAGAACATACCAACTCCTCTTTGTATTCTTCAGACAAGAAAGAAGAGCTACCTACAGGGCCATACTCCTTAGCAATGGAGAATTCAAACTGTTGAGTTCAAAACACAGATAAAAATCCCAAGAGCAAAAACTCTCAAGAGACTAGGAGGTCAGATACTAGTAGTACAAAATAATAAAACCTAACCGCAGATATTTAAAAGGAAATAGCTGTGGTAGGCACTTAACTTATAACAGTATCATGTGGCTACACAGAAAGATCATTGACAACCTCAAAAAAAATTTTAAACCATATTCAAGATAATAGTTGGCTGGGGATATAGCTCAGTGGCACAGTGCCTGCCTGGCAAGCCCAAGATCCTGAGTTCAATTCCCAATACAAAAATATAAATAAATGAGAGTCATATAACCAAGAGCAAAAAATTACAGAGCAGCAATGACCTTCCAGTTCATTCTACCTGCAAATTTTATAGCTAGGAATCTGCTGGAAGAGTAGCCAGATAAATGAGTCAAGAATTCTCAAGGATTGTTTCAAATTACTAAAATAACTGGTAGATTGGTGGGTCAATGGAATGGTGTGCTAGTTAACTAAAAAGCCTATAAAAGATTAGAAGAGGAATAGGACCATTATTCTGATGGCTAATTGTCTAGTTGATAATAAGGGGAAGATAATTTCTATTTGATTTTATACAAAAACAGTATCTTCATGCTGGACAAGGGCAAAGACAAACAAGAAGAGAACAGTCAAAAGACAATGAGTACAAAATAAATTCTAGAGAACAGAAAAGCATAAAGATACGACCATTAGAATCCTTGGGGGAGTACACTATCAAGGATGAAATCTAGGGGCTTCCTACTGAGCTACAATCCCAGCCATTTCATATGTTGTGTTGTGTTGTGTTGTGTGACATTGTCTTGCTAAATCACCCAAGCTGGGCTCAAACTTGTAATCTTCTGGCCCCAATCTCCCAAAGTCCTGAGATTACAGGCCTACACCATCATGCCTGAATCAGAGTTCCTTTTAATAACCTCAATACAGTCCTGAAGAGCAAAGATCTCAAAGTCCAGAGGAGGAAAATTGGTTTTATTTACCTAAAGAAAAGCTGGCTTTGAGAATGGACTCAAGCAGGCACTTTGAGAGCTCTTAGGAATAAAAGGAAGTGAGCACTGGGAACACACAGGGTCTCATACACAAGTCACAATGGAGAATCACATAGGTCACCTCCTGCATGCTTTGGGTTATTGGGTTCAAGTCTGGGACTGACATTTTAAGACATCAATAAGGCAGACCTGTGGCAGAACCTAGAAGGTAGAGATTCAGGACCCCGGGGCAAGGAGGAAAGGCACGGGGGACATTTTCACTGGAAGTGGTAGATACTCCAAAGGATAAGGATAGAGTTAATTGTCTGAAAGGCTTTCTGACAAGATGAAGCACCATCTGTCTGCCTCCAGGGAGCAGACTTAAGCCCCCTGAACAGAAATTGGAGTACAGAAAATTTGGGATCGGTCTGATCAGAAATGTTTCACTCATAAATGAAGGAATGAACAAATAAATGACCTGTCTCAAAGTGAAATGGAAGCATAAGCACATTTTCATCTAAAATTCCCCATTACTAGAATTGTTCAAGCAAGACCGAGGCAATCCTCTTATCACAGGTGACAGAAGGCTGACCCACATGACATCATACATCCAGGTCACTGTTATTGGACATCTTCCCTGCAGCCCATGGCAGCCCCTTTGATCCAACTTGTCCTAAGCTGCCTTCCTGGCATGACCTGGCACACCTCCTCCTTTCCTGTTTTGGTGAGAGTGGTACAGTTACCGATCCTTCTGCCCCAGGCCAGTGATGTATATCCTGTACAGGAATTCCTCAAACCTGCCCCAGCACCACTCCCATTTCCAGCCTTGCCCTTCTTCAATCCATTGCCATAGTCTCTGTCAGAGTTATCTTCTGGTAATGCAACTGTACCCAAGTCATTTCCCCTTTGAAACTCTCAACAGACCCTATTACCTCAAAAGTAAAGTTTAGTCTCCATGTAAGGCACAGTGAAGGCCCCAGTGCCTCATACCTACCTAGATCCCTGCCTTCAGCCTCACTGCTCAGCACCCAACTCACAGTTTGCACACACACACACACACACACACACCCGTTCAAGAGAGCCCTATGCTGTGCAATGACTCGCACCACCACTTCTGCTCAAGTTTCTGCTAATCCGGAAATAACAGAACCTCATTTTTTATCCTCAAATTGCAGTTCTTCCCTTCAGGAATCCTCCCCCACCCATTAGGCAGCACCACTTGTTCTGCACTGGGTGTTAAGGCTTAGATGCAGAATGTTCCCCAGAATGCCCCTGTGTTCACAGGCGGGACTTTTGGAAAGTCACTAGATCACTAGGGGTGCTATACTCATCAGGGGGGTGTGAGGAGGTTCAGTCTGATCAGAAGAGGCAGATCACTGGGGATATGGCCTGGACAGGTCTCTTCTTGTCCCTGGCTCCTTCTGTCTCTCTGCTTGGCTACCATGAATTTCTTCTACCAGGCCCTTCTGCCATGCTGTTCCTGCCTTGTAGCCAGCCAGCCATGGACTACACCTCTGAAACCATTATCCAGAACAAAAACCTCTCCTCCTAAAAGTTTCTGGTGCAGGGTATTTTTGTCCCAGTGAAGGGAAAGTGTTTCACACACTGGGTCTCCCACTGTACCCTGTGCTCCATGCAATGTCACAGCTAAATATATTTAAGTGACCCAAATCTGTGAGAGTTTTCCACTCCACTGCTCCTCTCAACTTGTTAAACTGAGGTCAAAAGGTGATGAGATTCTCTGTTCCTTTACATCTCCAGGGATAGGAGAAATGCCATGGGGTCAGAATGAAGCAGAACAGCTTTCTCTGAAACCATCCTGGATTACTGCTCCACAGCTTTGCGTGCTGGATCTGGTGAAGAGGTTAACTAAAACCTTCACATCCTGGGGGTGCTTCCAGAACTCAGATCCAGAAAAGACAGCTGCTGGGTTGCATGTAGCCTTTGAGGGGCTTTTCAGGACGGCCACAGGGAATCCCTATGAAACTGGAAATCTCCTCAGAGAAAAGATGCATTTAGGCAAACCCAAAATATTAGCAACTATCAATAATATCATCATGCTGACAGGCACACTGCCAAGAAGAAAAGGAAATTGATCTCATCCCTCATGATCAAGCCGACAAGCTTGTGTTTGGATCTTTTTCAGTCAGGGCACAAAAACACAACAGCCTCTTCTCAAAAGGACGCTGATTATACATGAAACCACTCCAATCTATCCCCTGGGCGGGTGCCTGGTAACCACATGCCGCGTAGATACATAAGCGAATCCCCAGCACAGGTTCCTGTTGGCTCATATCAGACCTGTAGACACAACTGCAAAACAAAGCGTTCCACTTTGTGTTCTCAATTGCAATTGATAAAAACAAAGATAAAAGTCTCAGTGCAGGATTAAGGCAGAAGCTGCAACAAACAACAGCAGACTTAGTTATCTGTGAGAAAGAAATGAATAATTTAAATGAACAACCAAATGAAANAAAAAAAAAAAAAAAAAAGTCCAACTCTTTCTGTGAGCAATTCCTACTGCTGAGCCAGGACTTCTTACTGGAATGACTAGTACTCTTCTACTCAGATTTCCTCCCTAAAAATAGGTATCAGGCCAGAAAGTTACCCATCAAAACAAGCCCCTCCTCCACACCTCTGGCTCTAATTGACTAGAAAATCTCTCTAAGCCATTATGGGTACAGACAGCTCCTACCTCCTGCTGGACTCACCTTGGTGTCCCCAGCATCTAGCACAATGTCTGGTGCATTGTCGATGTTTAACGCATTTTTGTGTAATGGGGCTAAAATGACTCCTAAAAGAAATACGCTCATGTTCCAGCACAGGCACTAATGCCTGACAAATCACATTATTTCCTTGTCATCTGAAGGTGGGCTGGATGATCGCTGGAGCCTCTTGGCATCACCAGGTTTAATACATGCAGGGAGCGCCCACTGTGCCCACAGGCTGTCATGTACGCCAAACACAACAGCAATGATCCCTCTTGGGGTTGTACAAATGTCACCAGACCCAGATCCCTGCTAGGTTTACAGATGAGCAAAAGATTTTTTTTTAAAGTGAAAGAAAAAAATAAAAGCAATCTTGGAAAACTAAGTATGCATGACCTATTTATTGATCAATCAAATATTTGCTAAGTGCCAGCGATCCTGCAGAGAATAGAAAGTCTTGTCTACAAAGGCCTTTCTAATGAGTTGAAGAATTCAAGTGCAGCATGAGAAGGTGGCTCTAAAGAGGTCAGAATATAATCAATGCTTGACTAATGAGACAGCCAATAAATGCCATGAGGCTGAAAGGATAGAGACCATCGTGGTTGGAGAGGACAGGCAGAAGGAACCTGAAACACTAGACCAGAGCACAAACCGTGCTTGTCAGCGCAGCCTCGCTGATGGTTGGGCATCACAGCAAACCGCCACTGTGGTCTCAGACTATGAACTAACTTCACTATTACCTCCAGCTTGTCCGAGCAGCAGGAGGAGAAGTAAAACACGTCTGTGAGCAACACGCTCAGAACATACCAGGTGGCTATGTAGATCTGGGCCAAGCTCAGGGGAATAGTTGGGACACACATGTACCTATCAAAGGAGGCCTGTTTATATTGACATATTTGTAAATGGATCATTTGAATCACACATTAGAGATACCTCCAGGTGACCCATCCAAATAGAAGGACGCCACCAGGTTCGTAATCTCCAAAGTCTACAGCCCCAAAATCATTATGAAATGTCTGGGGAGGACATTATGATTTCCTGGCACCAGGTTTATTTTCCTGGTCATGTTTTGCTCCAGCTAGTGTAGAATGACGCTGCGTTCCCGGAGCCCATATGCACCGACAGATGGTGTAAGAGGACTAGAATCACACGAACTCCTTCAGAGGAGCCAGCTTGGAATGCAAATGTAATATGTGCAGAAGTTAAACAAAGAAAATTGAGAATTAACTCTGAACTCCAAAAGTCATATAAAGAATGCAATGTATTCCTAGGAAGCCGCACTCTGTCCCTGCATGACTCCAAAGAGCAGCGTACTAAACACCATTATCCCCTTGCCTGTTTTACAATGGAGGGTGGAAGAGAATGCTTTAAGGCAGAGAGACATCCAGGGCTCTTTAGATGCCAGTACCTTCCATAAGCAGCGCTGGCTAAATGTGTGAGATCTGAATGACATTAACAGATACACACACACACACCAGCATGACTGTGGAGAGCACCGCCCTCTGGGACCGTCAGCTCTGTGGCAGCCATCATGTGATTAAGTGCAAATCCAAACACAGATGCAGGGTGCTCCAACTCTCGGCTCTTACAGAAGCAATTGACCAGTGCTCACAGAAGAGAGAACCATCAGGTGGGAGGCCAAATGCCAGGGCTTCACTTCCCCCAGCTTCCTCGAAGCTGGGCTGCTCCGCACGTGGCAAATTAACCATGAGAGGAAACCAGCTGCTAAGATGTCTTTTTCAAACTGCCCACCCTTCTCTTGCTGCTGGCTCTGATTCTAAAAGCAGGGAAGGAAAAAAAAATGTTCTATTTTGCTCTAAATGAGATGATGAGAGAAGCCCGCTCTGCCTCCCTCAGTACTGTAATCCGTGTAAAAGGCTCAGTTCAAAAATGGATAGAAATGAGGGCCCCCCCTTCCCTGACAAACATCAACTGTTCAGTAACTTCAAGAAAGCAATCAAAGAACTGGTTCTGATAAAATCAGCACCTACAGGAATGCCAGTTACCAACTCTCTACATCTTTGTTTTTGAGCACATGATACCACAAAGAATACAGGATATTAACTAAAGATTTAAGTGTTAATAATGACTCTGTCCCTAACAAGTAGGATGACCTTGGTGAAGTCATTTTACCTTGTTCAGCTTCAGTTTCTTCATCTGTCAAATGAAGCAGTTGACTTCGATGTCCCTTCAAGCTCTGTACATGGGAACCCCCCACATCAAGGACAGCATAGCAAAAGTTGACTGGCTACCAAGTTATATGCTTTCTGTAATTATTATTTCTCTTATTATTTGTATTGTTGTTTGTTATTACTCTATGAGGAAATCTCTATGTACAGTATGCCACACTTATCCAAAGCAAGGGAAGACAAGTTAAGGAGGTTCTAGACCATCATTTTTAATCATTATCAATGCTCTATATTTATAGAGTTGTACTCTTTCAGATCAATAAAATCATTTCACATTCTCACAATACCCTTCTGAGATAAAAAGGGCAGATTATTGTGCACTTTTTTTTTTTTTTTTGAACTGGGGATTGAACTCAGACCCCTGCGCTTGCCAGGGAAGAGCTTATTCCACTGAGCCATCTCCCCGGCCCTATTGTGCACATTTCCTAATAAGATAAGTTTACGTAATTTCCATAGATCCCAAATTGTGCTGCCAACCACCTATAGCTGTAGCAATCACCACCTACCCCCACAGACATGAATCTCTGGAAGAACAGTTTGACGTTAAAACAAAGGCTGAGCAGACACACTTACTTCAGCTCATTGGTCTCCATGCCCTGGGCGATGGCCACGATGACGCCGCCGTGGTCTCCCCATGTGTAGTAGTGAGGTCCAGGAAGTGCCTGAGGAGGAAGGAGCCATGATGTCACTGCTGTGCAGGAAGCATGCAAAGCTGTGCACGTACCGTAAGCGCACACACACACACACACACACGTGCACACACGCACAGGTGCCCACAGACACACAGTACATGCGCACGTACACAGCGGCAATGTCAACCACTTAAATGCAACTTTTCAGCTTAGCAAACACATTTCATTGTGGCCCATGCATCCCTGGGAACACGCAGAGCAGTTCTCATATCCCAGCTTTTCCCCAAAGATATAAGGCAGAATACAAACAGCAAAGGTGGGGCTCACATACAAATCTTTCACTTTCACCAACTAGCGATTAAAAATTAAACAAATGGCACTGGGGTGGGGAGAAGTTTATTGATATAGCACTTGTATGAGGCCCTGAGTTCCAGGTCACGCCCAGAAAAAATTAACCCTTGGTGTTGCAGTTCTACTCTGATAGTATAAGCCCCCTATAGCCCACCACTCCTACAAAACACAACTAAGAACTTTGGACAAAATTCAGAGAGAGAATAATGAAGACAGAATAGCCACTTGCAGAGGGTTCTGGCACAGTAAACAAGAACAGGCAGCCTGCACAGGGGGTTTACAGCCTGTAGAATCTACCCACAGTGTTTGGCCTCGTGCTGCACTGTCTAGCAGGAAAACCCCAGCCACTGAGTGCCTTAGTGCAAGCCAGAGAACTCAAAGTTCAGTAGAAAGTGTTTCTACCAAAGGTGCCAGGCAAAGAGCCCTCGTAAGCTGAGGATGATGTGAGAGGAACCCCCAGGGGAAGCTGTCTACACAGTAAATCTCCCAATTCTGTCTTGAACTTACGTAAGTCTCAGCCTAAGCCGTAAGCTACTGCTGTGGAAAACAGATCTAACCCAGTAGAGCCAAGGCTCGGCAGAGCAAGCTGGCATTTGAGCTACAGAAAGCAAGACAGAACTTACGAGCATACCCTAAAAAAGCTGATTGCACACTGAAACAAAAATATAAACCTTCTGCACAAGATTTAATTTCAGGCATTTTATTCACATGTCCAGAAAAGAAATTCAAATTTCTCAACATATAAACACATCCATAAAACAGTCTAATTCTCAAGGGAAAAGAAAATCAACAAGAGTCAATCCCAGAATGATCTATCTACTGGAATTTTTACAAAGCTTTTTTAAGCATATTCCACAAGTTACAGGAAAACACATGTGAAATAAACAAAAGGTAAAATTCTTCCCTGAAGACATGGAAAGTATGTTTAAAAAACTAAATAGAAGCTTCATTAATATAAAAATCCAGTATCTTTTTTATTTTTTGTTTACAAATTCTGCATCAAGTAACAAGCATGATTAAAGCCATCTTTCCTATAAATAAAAATAAAAATCCAGTATCTGAAATAAGAGATACAATGAGAGGGTTGATATCAGACTGGAAATATCAGAAGAATTAATGAACTTGAAGATATACATCTGTATACCCGTTCTAGAGAAAATACAAAGAGAAACATAAAGGCTCACCAAAGATCTGTGAGGTAATAGCTAAAGGTCTCAGAAGAGGACTCGGAGAGAAAAAGTCTTTCAAGAAATAATGGCTGAAAATATCCCCAAATTGGTGAAAGTTATAAATCTTCACATTTAAGACCATTACCCAAAAAGAAGACAAACTCAAAGAAAATCTCTCACGATACATCATAACAAAAACTGCAGATGAACAGAGGAAAACATTTCAGAAGAATTTAGAGAAAATGGAAGGTTACCTGCACACATGGAAAGTGCATGCATGTGTAAACGTGGCATGACATCTGCACACATGATAACTGAAATGACTATGGGTTTCTTCAACAAAACTCCAGGAAAACAAGACAGCAGATTGTCTTTAAAGTACCGTCAGGCTGGTGTGATAGCTCACCGGACTAAGCGCCTGCTTAGGCAAGCACAGGGATCAGGGTTTGGTCCCCAGCACCACATGTCATGCCAGCCCCACCCCCGGGCATGCTGAGTGGGCCACCAAGACTGGGCGTGATGGTGCACACCTGTAGTCTCAGGGCTGGGGAGGCTGAAAACAGGAAGCTCACTATGAGTCTGAGCTGTGTAGTAAGACCCTGAATGATCTCTCCTCTCTCCTCTCCCCTCTTCCCTCTCTCCTCTCTCCTCTCTCCTCTACAAGCATATAAAAAATAAATAAAGTAATGTCAACTCAGATTATTGTTAACCTAGGATTCAGTAATATAACACACATAATCTTTGGGGAAATGGATGAAATAAAATGGTTCTCAAGTGAAGGAAAACCAAGAGAATTCATAGGCAGTAGACTGCACAACAAGAAATGCTAAAGGAGTTGCTTCAGGCTGTCGGGAAATTTCCCAGGGGTAAATCGATCTCCAGAAATGAAGGTAAGCCAAGAAATGGCTTTTAGCTGGGTAAAAACGTGGACTGCTATTTTATTCTTATGTTCTTTAAAATTCATATGAATACTTAAAACAATAATAAACTTTATCTTGAGAGTTTTCAGTGTACGTTGATGTGATATATATGGCAACAACATAAAGAAAGGAGGATAAAAGGCCTTACATTGTTGCAAAGTCTCTAAATTTTATATTACGCATGATATAAACTCAAGGAAAATATGAAAGATTAAATATGCATCTTTTTTATCTTTAGAGCAACCAGTGAAAAAACACAGAGAAATAATAAAGAAACAGCTAAATAAAAGTGTAAAAACAGAAAAAGGGGGGTAGAGAAGAGAGAAGGGGTAGAGAAACTAAAAATGAGAAGAAAGGAAAAGAAAGGAAGTAGCAAAATATTGCATTGAAATTCAACCATATCAATCACTATCTTAAAATTTGATGGTGTAACTTCTGTTAAAAAGCAGCGCTTAACAGAATGAATAAAAAGGCAACAAAGACCTTACTATATATTGCATACATAAATGATTTTCAATACAAAAACAAAGTAGAAAATAAATAAATAGGAAAAAGTATAACAAACAGTGTAAGAAATCTGGGGAAACTATGTCAGTATCATGGAAAATAGAAGGTGAGGTAAAGTGTAAGACCAGAGGTAAAGAGAGATACTTTATAACAATAAAAAAAAAAATTCATCAGAAAAGAGACTCATAAGTGTGAAGTCAGGCACGGGGTACATGTTCACGATGCAGCCCAGGCAACATAGTGAGACCTGGCTTCAACAAATACACACAAGAAAAACAAACAAACAGAGGTAGGAGTACATAGTTCAGTGCAAAGGTCCTGGGTGCAATCCCCAATCCTGCCCCCTCAAAAATGTGAATACACTTAATAATAAAGACTCAAAATACATAACAAAAATTAACAGGATTTAAACAAAAAATAGACAACACCACAATTAAACTAGGAGATCTCACCATCTGTCTATTAGCAATTTACAGAAGCTGATCCTTCCCCCAGAAATCAGAACAAACACAGATCTA
>NDGN011553687.1:4183-24547 GCA_002564285.1 Tympanoctomys barrerae | reverse complement strand
GAACTCAGGCCCTTGCGCTTGCCAGGGAAGCGCTTATTCCACTGAACCATCTCCCCGGCTCCTAATATTTGGATCTTTAACTCAGCAGCCCACTTTATAGATGGGCCAATTGAGAACCAGAGAGAAGACACGGTGGAAACACGCCCTGAATCTGGGGTTCCTTCTTCCACTTTCCCAAGGCTATTTGTCCTAACCAGAAGCTGAAGGCCACGGTCTCACATGGACCTGGGATACTCATAATTCTTGCCCATTTCTCCACCGGACCCAGGTCCACAGGTTTATGCTCTAATGAGCCCTGTGCTGTTTATTTCTAAAAACCAGTTCTCTGCTTTTCTCCACCAGTCACCCTTCCTTGACCCCCACGCTCCTCGAACCCAACCTCTTCCACCCCCAGGCTCCTCATTCCCCCATCCCAAAGCCTGAGATTCTTGAAGGATGAACCCAGCTCTGGGCTCCAGATTCCAGGCAGGGATGGATTTCCTAGTGGTTATTTAATGCTCAGTCTCCAATGGAAACAATCTGGCCCAGAGGCTTGGGGCCCTTTCCGCTTTCCCATTTCTCAGCCGTGGTCCCACCTGCCTCCAAATCTCTCCTCCTGTCCCAAGCCCTCAGTCTCCCCCTGGCCTCTCCTGTGTCTTCTTTTCCTCTCTTCATCACTTTTCCACATGTCTCCTTGAATTTACCATTAAAACTCAGCACCATGGCTGGGGAGATAGCTCAGCAGCCTAAGCACCTGCTGGCAAGCGCGAGGACTCGAGTTTAATCCCCAGTACCGCATGCCATGCCACCCCAAAATCCCCACATGCCGTGCCTGCCACGGAAATTGGGCATGGTAGCACACATTTGTAATACCAGCTCTGGGGAGGCTGAGACAAGAGGATCACTATGAGTCTGAGCTGCATAGCGAGACCCTGTAACTAATTAATTAATTAAAATATTTTAATTTTTAAATAATGCAGTGCCCTGACTGTCTGCTTACCTGTGGCCCCACACCCACCTGAAGCGTTCAGCTACTTGTTGAGCCCTTCCTCACCTGCTAGCTTCAGGGAGGGACAACAGTCACCTGGGTTCAGCCCCCACATCTAAGCTCAGGCTGCCCAGGAGCAGACACCCTTCCCACATCTGACACTTCTCCGCTGTGTCCTTGGGAAAGTCATGTCTGTTCTCTGGCCTCTCTCCCATGTGTAGGAGGAGGGTGGACTAACTGATCCTAGACTGTCCTGTTGCCCTGTTCTCACCCTGCTGCAAAACTACTTTGCATGTCATGTTTATGCACCTATGTCCTATGGCTATCCACATCCAACCCCTACCTAATCCTCATCAATGATACTCAGATAATGCTGATCTTCATCAATAATACACAGCCCAGGAAAACAAAAGGTGGCTCTTTTTTTAAAAGCCAGAGGCCTCCTCCCTTCTAGGCTTCCTCCCTCTTGTTCTCAAGCACCAGATTCCAGAATGGGAATCTTGCTTTGATTTTAGCCAATCTACCTGGCAGCCCACCTATGTGGTCTTTGGAATCTAGAAAAAGCTGGCTATTAGACAGCCGTGACTGCGTGCGTGTGCAGCAGAAAGAGAAGCACGGCGCCAACAGCAGGTGACGGGGATTTCTGAAACCCAATGCTACCATGCAAATGAGATCAGCCCAACATAGGAATAGACAGAACCAAGTTGAGATGGGTGGGGGGCACATCCGCCTGGCCCTAGAGCCCCAGCGGGGCACAAGGGCTTCCTCTAGAAAGAGCAGGACTACTGGAGGATGTGGCTAGAGTTGGGCAGGGGCCCCTGTGTGCCCAAGCAGCAGGGGTGGGGATTAGAGCCGGACGCCCTGCTGTCACGTTAGAGCTGATGGATCGACACTGGTGGTGGAGCACAAAGGCTGTTCTGTGCTTGGCACCAATGTGTTCCTATCCATCAGAGGGCAGCCTGTGCGGGCGGAGGGGTGTGCACAAGAGGAAAACCAAGCCCCCGAAACATGGCTCCTCCAGTTTTGGCAGAGGGCAGAACAAGATGGGTGAGGAGACAGTCTTCCCAACAGGGTTCTGAGGAAAGGCACCCCGATCACCGCTGATGGTGTCAGTCCTGAGAATATCTGTGTTCCACAGTAGGCCTTGACACAACCCTGGGCCACCTTACTCAGAAATACACAAACACCTCTACAAAGGGCTCTGCAGAGACCCAGACACCCAGGGTCACCCTAACCTGCCAGCCCTGCCCTCGTGTTAGGTCAGAGGCAAACATCATAGAGACGCAAGGCCAAACTCACACCCAACACAGCTTCCTGGAGACAAGGGCTGTGTCTATTGGCTGCTCTTCCCAGGGTCTGGTTCCGGCCAGGGGGCCCACACAGAGTAGGTGCTCAGTAATTAGGTGCTGAGCAGAGGCAGGAGCGAACAAATCATTTCCTTCTTTGGAGTATTTGGGTACTTTTCCCAGCATGCCCTTGTTACCGAAAACTGCCTACATTGGGTTGGTGGCTTTGTGTCCCCATCTCTCACCCAACTGTGAGTGTGATCATGGCAGGAAGGCTGTGTATTCAAATCCGTGACTTTGGCTCTTGGCACACACATGGTGCTCAACATGCATTTCTTGACTAAGAGAATAAATGATTATCCACACATGGAGGGCAAGACTGGCTCTCCCTCCCATGGTCCCCTGGAGGCAAAGGGACAACCAGGTAGAGAGGGCTTTGGGGTTGGTGGCTCAAGAGTAGAGGAAAGGACCAAGCAAGAAATGGGCCTCAAATTTATTGGGTGTTTCCATGTGCCAGAGGCCCTTTCATTTAGCACAACCCCCAAACACACACACACACACACACACACACACACACAAAATCTTCCTTTGCCAACCTGAAACAAGCATCCTTCCCCAGCCCAATCCACCGCCCACCTCTGAGACCTTCATCATCATATCCCACTCCTGGATTACTCTCAGGGTGGTCCAAGCGGCCACTCTACCTAAGTCTCCAAGCCCAGTTGAGATTGCTCCCATCTTTTCAGCCTTGTCTCCAAGGCCAATCAAATTATACCCCCTGAGCTCCATACCAACTCATCTACCCAATACCCCCTTACCTTCTCTCTTCCTGTCCAAACCCTCCCAACTCTGATACTGGCCCAACTCACTCCTCCTTCCAGTCCCTCTAGAGACTCCACCCTGCAGCTGTTTTTGTCATGCTAACAAAGTCCTAAAACACTTTTGACAGACCCATTTGTTTGGAAGTACTTAAGTTCCTTGCTGACTGCAGAATGAACATGGCTTTCCTTTGCCTCTTGTAACTAAGCATGTGAGGTTCTGGGTCTCAGCTCACCTCCCAGTCAACAAGGTCCTAGGAGCCAGCACAGAACAGGCCCATTTTGCCTTCCTGTTAGGAAAAGATAGTGTTCAGGAGTTACTCTGACTACATCACAATAGGATGAAAGATGGCACTTCTGGGTTGCCATAGTAATTCTGACATCATTCTTTTCTCAGGGCTTGTGGGATTAGAGTGGAAATCAAGACAAGGCTGTTTAGGGTTTTTTTCTTTTTCTTTTTGAGGTGAGGATATATTAGAAATAAAGAGTTTTCTTCATTCTAGCTGGTCTAGGTCTGATCCAGGTTTAGAAGCCACAGTTTCATGCTGTGCTTCCCAGAACCCTAGTAAAGCCCAGATCCATATAAAGACCTCAATGCTCCCTGAAACTTGCTTGAGGTTATTGTCCAGCTACAACCCCTCCTAGCTCCTGCAGGATACTGGGGTTTTCCTGGTTCCTTACTGTGGATAAGGGGAGGAGGGAAAGTGAGTCCTTCCAATTCCATGCAGATCTCAGCTTCGGTCCTTCCTGAGTCTTCTTCATGAATCTACTTCCTTTTATTGTCCTTGAAGCAGGTTTTAGCTTATCAGTCTCCTCTCCTGTAGGAACAGAGCTAACAAGATGGATCAGACTTAGGCTATAGGGCACTAAATTTTTTTTTTTTTAAGAATGCTGAAAAGATTGGGCATGGTGGCACGCACCTGTTATCTCAGCTCTTGGGAGGCTATAAACAGGGGAATCACTATGAGTCCAATCTAGTAGTAAGACCTCGAACACCCTGTAGACCCTTCCCTAAAATACCAAATAATAAAATAAAATAAAGAATGCTGCAAAACAAGACTACATGGGTGCAGTTCAAAGCCCAGAATTTCTGAAGGTAGAGATTGATGGAACAAGCTACCTGCTGATATCAACAGCAGCTGGACCATGGCAACCTGGGAAGAGGATTTGGGCCTTAAGGTGGGTGAAACAGGGTGACCATCCTGGTGTGTGAGGATGTAGATGGAGGGTGGGGATCATGCCTTGGGTATCTCCAACATGCCCAGCCCTGACCAAGCCCTGCCCACAGCTGACAGCTGAAGCCTGCACACTACTTAGGGAGGAATTGGCCCTTTCAGAACCTGAGCCCTCCACCAAAAGGTAAGCACAGATTGAGCCACCTGAAGATTACAGGGTCTCACCTCCACCTGACACCTGAGACCTGCCTGATGGGTGTGAAACCAATGACTCAGCCAGGAAGGGCAGAGGAACCAGCCAGGTTGGTCCAGAAGTGAGAAGGTGCAAACAGAGAAGGGCTCTGCTTCCTGTCCTCTCCTGCTGCCATCCACTGTGAGGAGCCAGAAAGATTCTAGTGTCCAAACACAGCAGGAAACAGAGTAGAGGAGACAACATAGGATGGCAGATAAATGAATAACAGAGGGAGGAGACAGAGGGCTTAATAGTGCTTGACCTTGTCACTGGGGAAGATAGCAATGTGTGGGCTGTAAATTCTGATCCTACTCTGACCCTGAACGGCTGTATTAGAGAGAAAGCTTTCCCCTGGCCTTTAATTTTTAAAAATCCTCTAAAGGAATACCTAAGATCAAAGCTGCTTTGGAAACTGAGAGGTGGAGTCCACTTGTGCCTCTGAATTTGTCCTTCTTATCCCTGGGGACCCACATGTGCCCCAAATTTCAAGCAATCTTCTTCTTTGGAGAGAGAAGTTTAAGTGGCTGACACAGAATAGTTAAAGTGCTGTCAAGAAGTGAGGACACAGAGTGACTCCTAAAGCCCCTCCCAGCCTAAGCCAACCCCTTCCACGTTCCCTTCTCCCCTGCACCCACCCTGCTACTTTGGGACTAGGAAGGAGGCAGCAGGCTTGTGCCCGCCTGGCCAGGAGTAATTGAAAGGAGCAGATGAGAGGGGGAATGTGTCCTCCCCCACCTCCTCTATCCCACAGGGGCTGTCCAGAAATGAAAACTAATCAAATTACACCCAATGGCTTCCCGACCCGTGCACAGGAGCCACCCCAGCAGGGGCAGGCTGGCTGGGCTGGGTGGGGGCCACAGGGAGAGGGAAGGGGAATCACATCTAATCCACTGTAAACGTCTTGATGTGCAGCAACAGCTTAGAGGGGGGCTCAGGTTTCTGTGGCGTTGGCTATATTTATCTCTGGTTCCATGCCAGCAGGGAGGGTTTAAATGGCACCCAGCAGTTGGTGAGAGGGGCTGAAGGAGCTTGGGGGCCAGTGTCAGGAACAAGTCTTTTCCGACCCCATGGAGCTGTATGAAACATCCCCCTACTTCTACCAGGAGCCCCGCTTCTATGACGGGGAAAACTACCTGCCTGTCCACCTCCAGGGTTTTGAGCCACCGGGCTATGAGCGGACTGAGCTCAGCCTGAGCCCAGAGACCCGAGGGCCCCTAGAAGACAAGGGCCTGGGGACCCCTGAGCACTGTCCAGGTCAGTGCCTGCCATGGGCATGTAAGGTGTGTAAGAGGAAGTCTGTGTCTGTGGACCGGCGGAGGGCAGCCACACTGAGGGAGAAGCGCAGACTCAAGAAGGTGAATGAGGCCTTTGAGGCCCTGAAGAGGAGCACCCTGCTCAACCCCAACCAGCGGCTGCCCAAGGTGGAGATCCTGCGCAGTGCCATCCAGTACATTGAGCGCCTGCAGGCCCTGCTCAGCTCCCTCAACCAGGAGGAGCGCGACCTGCGCTACCGAGGCGGGGGTGGGCCACAGCCTGCGGTAAGTGGCTCCTCCACCTGCCCCAGGGGTAGGGCCCAAGGGAGGCCCCTGAACGGCCCAGGATGCCACAGAAGGGCTCACAGAGGGTTGGAGCAAGTGCCAGGCAGGCCCTTGCTGGTCTGCAGGACCCCTTCCTTTGTCAAAGGTGGCTTTCCTGGTAACCACCTGTCCCCTCTGCTCTTTCCAGATCAGGGCAGAGGGAGATGAGGGGGCTGGCACAGGACTGGGAAGGAGTCCAGGAGCAAGGCCATAGCCTGATTGAGAGCTGACCTCCAAGCCTATGCTACAGCCTAAAGGGCCAAGCCAAGTACTCCCTGAAGAATACCCCCGAGTCCATCCTGGGTGTGGTTAAGTAGACAAAGACCACCCTGTCTCATTAGAACCCCAATAGGTCTGCTCAGAAGTCACCCCTGTTGGGCTGCTCTGCTTAGTCACCCTTATCCCCTGGGTCAGGAAACCCAGTGATACCTTTAAGTGTGTACCCTATGAAGTCTAGGATGGAAGCCATGAAGGCCCAGAAGCAGGGACAGCAGTGTGACTATTCCAGGGCAGGAGTAGCCTGGGCTGGAGGACCCCAGCCTGTGGCCCACCCTCAAAGCCCACTGCAGCTCTGTGGGCTCAGGCAAGGCAGAGACCCTTCCAGGGATGGTTGGGCCCTGACCTTGGGCCTGGGCCCTGTTTGCAGGTGCCCAGTGAATGCAGCTCCCACAGTGCCTCCTGCAGTCCGGAGTGGGGCAGCGCACTGGAGTTCAGTCCCAACCCAGGCGGTGAGTGAGGCCTACCCTAACTTGATCCCTCAATCTCTTCCTAGCCCAGGTCCTCCCCTTACCTTAATTCCTGCTCCAGGCTTCTTCCTGAGGCTTCTCCGAAGACCTGCTGATCCATGGCCCCAAATGGAAGGCTGGGAGAACCCTGTGCCTTCCCGTAATCTGGGCTAGCTAAGGAGTGGTCGTGCCTCTTGCAGCCATCTGGTGCTTGCTAACTGACCTTCTTAGCAGAGAGGAGACTGTCCCTGCCCCAGGAGTCCCTGGGAATTGCTGACTCAGTGCTGCAAAACTGGGCCCAGCAACAAACAGTTCCGGTCTCCACAGATACACTATCCTGGTTGCACCCTGGAATCACTGCTAACAAATCCACTAAGGACGTTCAGAGGAGGCATGCCCATGAGCACGTACACGCATGTGCACATGCAAGTATGTACACACACACACACACACACACACACACAGCACGGGGAAAGCAGAGAGTAGGGAGTAGAACTCTTACATTTTGTCCACCCATCTGTCCTGGACAACCTGCATGACCTCAAGGGTTTCAGCCATCCCTTCCTCCCCACCTTTTCCTTACAGATCATCTGCTGGCTGCCGACCCTACTGATGCCCACAACCTTCACTCCCTCACCTCCATCGTGGACAGCATTACAGTGGAGGATGTGTCTGTGGCCTTCCCAAATGAAACTATGCCTAACTGAGAGAGTCCGCCAGGATAGGTGTTCATGGGAGCCCCTAAGCTGGCCCATAGATGCCACCACTTCTGCAGCAGGAGCCTCCTCCACTAGGCTCTCCTGATGCTGGGAAGATAACCCTTGGTTGACATAGGCCAGACTACCCCCTCCTCATCCATATAAGGTTAGCACACCACTCAGTAGGAGAACGGATGTCTTCTTCGGTTAGCCAATTCCCAGGAGACGCAGCCCGGGGCCACAGAGCTCCCTAGCGGATGCTCCCTCCTCAGGAAACTCAGGAGTTTCCTTGTTATAATGGAGCTTCTAACTCCAACCTCTAAAAGAAATGGTTTGAGAGACAAAGAGTATCCTTACTTGGATAAGCGTGCACATCTCCTGTTCTGGTCTCTCCTTGATGCCAGTGGCTGGGCTGGGCCTGCCCTGAATTGAGAGAAAGAAAGAGAGAGGAACTGTCCTTTGTTCCCAAGTTCCTGGGGGGCCAAGCTTTTGCAGTTAATATAGGGAACCTTTCAGTGGTTTCATGTTTTGTTTTGTTTTGTGTGTTGTTTGTAAGCTGCCAACTGACCAAGGTCTCCTGTGCTGAGGATGCCAGGGACAGGCAGGGGAAAAGGGGGTGGGTCTTGGGGTGATTTCTTTTGTTAACTAAGCATTGTGTGGTTTTGCCATTATTTTGTATTTCTTTTTGCTAACTTATTTGGATTTCCTTTTTTAAAAAATGAATAAAGACTGGTTGCTAGAAGAGTGTCTGTAGTGATGATGATGTAGAATAAATGACAGCCCTGACCACTTCCTACTTAAAGGTCCAGACTCAATGTAGTGACAGGGCTTTCAAGAATTCTAAGGACTGGCATGGGATGGGCTCCAAAACTACCACAGGCAAAGTGGGTCTGCTACATGACCTTGATGAGACCAGGTTCCCCAGAAGTCCTGTAGGACAAGGAGGAAGGTCTACGAGCACCCCATTGCACCTTAAGTCACACTGCTCACAGTCCGCCGCACACAGACTTACCGCCCAGAGGCCCACTGACCTCCAGTTCACTGAGCATGTGTACATGCTCTGTGCTCTGCCCACCAGCCAGGGGTTAGAGCTGATATTGATGGGGCTGGTCTCCCTATTCCTGGTTTTCTCCTGGTTCCACATTACAGCAGAGACTTGGAGGTGATAAGATGACACAGACCAAATGGCATGTCCTCTCTCCACTCTCTTCCTTCTCTCCATAGCAGAGGGAAGTTCTTGCCCCTGCCTGAGGGACAAGAACTCAGAGATGAAGCTCAGAGATGAAGGAGACTCTGCTGGGGGAGCTGGCGGGGCCTACAAAGAGCCATCAAAAAGAATCTGGGATTCTCATCACTTGGGATGCCACTTTATGGACTGACTCCCTAAGGGGAGAAGGTTATCAAGATATTAAGAACAGGGCCAGCGAGATAGCTCAGTGGTCTAAAGCACCTGCTTAGGCAAACTTAGGCAAAGCACAGGGACTGCAGTTCGATCCCCGGCACCACATGCCACGCCAGTCCCACCCCGAGGGCAGGCTGAGCTGGATGGGGGGGGGGGGATTTTGGATGGAGGTTACATAAAGATTAACCAGGTAATGAACAGGGAGTAGAACTGGGATGGACCAAGAACACCTAGTTAAAAACTATTAATTCTAACTACTTGGGGCTACATATGACTTATTGCAAAGTATAAATTTCAGAATCATTACACAAGAATTAGAATTCTAAGACCACAGACATTTCATCTCCCACTCTGTTCTTTGGGGGCCTGAACAACTGACTCAACCCAGTTTTACCCTTCAGGAACTAGTGACCAAGCTGTACTTGCGCTGAGCTATCTCCCTACCTTGCCCTCTTGACCTTGCTCCTGGGGGATGTCAACACCTTCCCCCAGGTCCTCCAGAAATTCTGCCTGAAGAGAATAGGAGGGGAACCTCGGCGATATATCATAGACCTTGGGTGAAGTTACAAAAGTTGGATTTCTCCAGGACCTGCTTGCCCCAAATAAGAGTCAGGGCCAGCCTTCCAGGGAATCACAAATTGGTCTGCACCTGGCTTGTTGGACTTTCTCCTTTTTGAACTTGTGTCATTAAGTTTACAATCTTCCCCTCTTAGATAGTCTGGAGAAGAATATCAAAATCACCGTCATGATTCTTAACCTTAACTCACTGCCCTTGGCGTAAGGAAGGGAACAGAGTTGGTTGCCATGTCTTGCTTCTAGAGTCTACATTTACTCCCTCTTTACCCACTGAAATACTGAACCACCCACTCAGAGAGTGGTCTTCTCCCTACAGATTCATTTCCTCCACCCCTGGCACTTGCCAAGTTCAGAGGACAGATACAACTCCATTGCTTTAGTTGTGACCTACCTGTCCCTTGTCTGCTTTCTGACTGAGGACTAGGGAAGGCCAAGAAGAGCATGAACAATGGTAAGAAGCTGGGAGATTCTGAGGATGCTGGATCTATTTTTCAAGTCTACTTCCCTTGGTTACCATGACAATTGAACCATGATATGAACCATGAGGTTCATATCCATACTCAGGAAACAATGATAGTCCTTAGCAAGAACTACTAGAGTCAACAAGTCCCTGACCACTGTCTGGTATTCTTGTCACCTACTTACTGTGTCACATAGCCTTTAAGTCCTAGAGGACAAACAATTCACTGGAAATTACATAGGTATGAATGGCAAACTTAAATTAACCAGGGGTCCAGACTCACTCATTATTTTCCCAGAATAAACAACTTTCATCAAAGCACAGGGACTTTCTTAAATTAACAAATCCTTAGCACTCACAGTAGAATTAGGTAAGACTCCAGTTAATGAATAATAAGGATGAGTTCTTTACAAAAAATGAGGATAAATTCCCTCTTTAGTAGAAGCAGCTACAATGAATCAAATTGGGTTAATCAAGTGTTGCCTAAAATGGACTTTAGGGAATCTACTCGAATGAAAAGAATTACCTAAAACTGACACACCAATTGCTATGTGAAAATAGGAACTTCTTAAAGTGTTTGGATAATTAATGTGAATTGAAGGATATTTAGGTTACTATTTGTGCACTATTAAACAAACGTTCTGATGGTAATTTATTTGGCAAGTTGGAAAACCTTTTTAAGGCTACATACAGGTGTAGTAAGTGGTTAGAGCAACTGGAGAAAGCGATGGAGGGTGGAAAGACAAACGTCTTCTCAACTCTAGCACCTGTTTCCTGATAAATGCCACCTCCAGCACGTTGTGTCTCTTTGGCTTTGAATTCCTGCCTTCTTGGTTCCAGGCCATGACGCAGAAACCTCAAGGTAAACTGGAGTTCAGAATAAAGACTGGAAGCTTTCAAGTTCAGCTGCCAACTTGTCCAAGAAAGCTGAGCCCAACCAGAGAGCAAACCTATATCACCACCTCTTGGCAACTCTGGCTTGCCTCACATGTGTTCTCTGTTAGCCACAGGCAATCACCCAGATTCCCTGCTCTTACTGATTAGAGCATTCCTAGAGGGAGCAGACACAGGGCTCCAGGAAAGAAACCTACATTCATTTTTTCCTTTTCTATTGATGCTGAAGGGCATAGGATGCTGAGGTCTCGTCTCGAGCTCAGCATGTCCATCACCAGGCACACATTTCTACCTAAGCCTGCTCCTTTGGCCTCCCCAGCCCAGTGCATGCAACACTGGCCAGTCCTGGTTTTCCTGGAACCCTTCAGAGCACATTCTTGTGGCGTGCTGGTCACCAAGCTGGACCTCTGATCATGGAGGATGGGAGAAGCTCCCGAGAAGCTTGTAGGCACAAGGCCAGCACTTTCCCTCACCTCTGCTTGTCCTTCCTGGGCTATGTCTGAGTTGTGTCTTGCTTCCTTCTGCCAACTTGTCTTTGGACTCGGCCATCCTTGCTTCATCAGTGTTCAGGGCACTGCTGGCCATGGAGAAGATACACGATGCATAACGCACTGTGCTGGGAGGGGGGTTGTCATTTAGATAGGCAGGACATACACAGCCCTGTGACAAATTTACAAAAACCAAGGGCCACTCACATAGTCAGACAATGAAACTGGGGAAAGAGCTACAGAAGGCTTGAATTCATGTAGAGAAGTCAGTCATACTCTCAAGCACTCCTGGTACTGGGTCAGGACTTTAATGTACATATGTGTAGTTAGTTACCAAGAACAAAGTCCCAGATACAGGCCAAATGAGGTTTGAGAATCACCATCTATCTCTTACCAGCTGTGTGTGGGGTCTTAGCGCTATAATCTTCTGTTCCATAAAGTGGCAGTGTTAATACAACACAGGGTTGTGACGATCGCTAAGTTACACCATTCAGTGTGTGCTAAGACTTGAATGTTTTGTCTCTCCAAAATTCATGCTGAAACTTAATCCCCAGTGCAATAGCACCAACAGACAGGCCGTCAGGAAGTGATTAGGTCACAAGTGCTGCACCTCATGGATGGGATTGTAGCTTTCTGAAGTTAAAACCTCAGTTAGCCTTTCATGCATCTACGTCTTCCACACAGGAACATCTTGAGAAAGTACTATCTCTGAGAAGCAAACCCTCACCAGACTGAATCTTGCTGGTACCTTCATCCTGGATTTAGCCTCAAAATAGCGAGTCAACACATTTGTGTTATTTATAAATTACCTTGTCTGAGGCATTTGTTACAGCAGCAGAAAGAGACTAAGGCCAAAGGTTTAGAAAGGTTTCTGGCACTGTTCTAAGTGATTTTCAACATTTATTGACTTAATTATCTTGACAATGCTCTGACACAGGTCAATCCATCAATTCAAGGGTGTAGACCTAGGGATGTACAGATCAATGAGACTCACCTGAAAGAGCATCCTTGCTGCCCAGCATGGGAGGAACCAGTGAGCATATGGCATTTGAGCACGCTGAGAGGGTCTGGGAGCTCAGGGCTGCTGGTTAACTAACTCTGCAGGGGAGGCGCACTGCCTCCCAGCTCAAGCTTGATGCGTGGGTCTTAAAGGTTGGAAGCTACAGAGGTGAGGAAAGTAGTGTGGCTCCCTTCTGGTGAGGGGGCTGGATGGAACTACTATTTTTCAGGCAGACTCCAGACTGGCAGAAGGAGAAAGGGACAGGAGCCAAGTCATGTGCGACATGTTACGGCCACCTGGGGAGGAGCTAGACCCCAATCTACAGTGGTGGGGAATGCTAAAATTTTGGACAGTAGTGTGATGTGCAGAGGAGGTGTAGCAGCAGTCACTGTGAGAAGGGACAAGCAGAGGGGCCTGGGTAGGGGAGGAAAGATGAAGGAGGGAATCAATCACAGCTGGCAGCTGGGCTCCTCATCTCTTCATCTTGCCCTCAACTCCCTTGGCACTGGCAACCCAAACTCCCCATCAATCCTGTGGTTATATAAGGAAGCAGTTATTGACCACACATTTTCAGAACTTGATACTTCCTCCCAGAGCACAGCAGGTCTTGGAACTGTGAAATAAACACGTGTCCCATAAGTTCAAGTTAAAAAATGAAAGAAAGACCAAAAGAACAGAGGCCATTTTATGTTGTCTTAAAATCAGGTTGTTTATTGGTACATACACACGCACACTCACACCCACACACATCCACACACCTGCTCCTGATGCACTGAGCCAATACAGTACTGAGAAGACCTAGGGAGAGATGGAGGCTGGCGAGGAGGGCTTGGGTCACTGTGGCTCTCTAAAGAAAATATATCAACTGTGAGGCAAAGGGTACACCAAGACAACAGCTGTCTCTCACGTGCAGTTTTCTCTCCTCCTTCCAAGCTGCAATCCTTGCCAAGAGGCACTCGATGGACCTGACTCCTCCAACTTGCTGCACTATGACATGGCCAACCATGTGAGAGTTGTCATAGGGAGGGCAGGCTGGGGCTGACCTTCCCTTATGCCTAGCCCATTGACAGTCAGCCCCCTGAAGGAGTTAGATGGCCTTCCTAGTACTCAACTCCACTAATCTTAGGAACCCAGGGTTTCTCCATAACTTCAGCATCCATAGCCCTGTAATGGGGCTCTTTCTCTCTATCCAATTCATTTTCTACTCACTAATTCACCCATCGCCATTCCCAGTAGCCAGACAGGAAGGGCAGGAAACAAGGAACAAGAGCAAGGGCAGGTGGCTGCCTGCCCCAGTCCTGGTGAGAGCCCACCCAGCTACCCCACTGGTGAGGTCTCCTCTACCACGCAGCAGCACAAGGCCCTAATACATGACACAGCTCTCTGTCACTCCTCTGGACAGGGTACATTGGCCTACTGTCCCACCTACTAGCCCAGCCCTTGCTCAACCCTGATCAGGTCACAAACCAGTTGCTCCAGCCACCTGTAGGATGACACTGTGCTGGCCTCCCTCCAATAAACATGCCTGATGCTTTACCTCTTCTCCCTCTTCAACGAAGCTCAAAGTTCCATCAACCTACCATACACTCTTAGGCACCTTGTTAAATTGGAAGAACGGGTGAGGAAGAGGAATTTCTTGGGAATACCAATCCTTACAAACAGCACCTGCATCCCTCTGGCCCAGTTCCCACCATTGCTGCTAGGGAAAGAGGTTAAAGTGGTGGAAGCTGCATGGACCTCAGGAATTTCTACAAAGAGGACAGTCCCTGGACACCACAAGAACCCCAAACAAGGGCTGGATGATTTGAGGACAAGGAAAAATGTCTGCCTCATCAACACTGGATTTCCTCAACCAGGGACATGATGCACCAAAAAGGAAGCTTTGTTTTCTTCCTGGAGGGTCAGAGGAAGGAAATTCCAGGCTGCCTTTTTCTCAAACCTGATTTTAGGGTCAATGCATATTCAACTGACCCATAAGGTTTATTCTTATGGGTCTGGGATTAGGGAAGTGAGGCAGAGGAAGATGGGGGAAGGGATGCTGGTGGCAGAGTTAGCAGCACAGTTAGATCTGCTCTGCCTCAGGGGGTGAGATCCCCCCAGCCCAGAAGGCACTCCCTCCCTCAGGGTTGGGGCTGGGGCATCCCCACTGTCTTTGGGGCTTCCTGCTACAGAAGCCATCAGCCCTTTCTCTGGTTTGCCTGCTACACTTTGCACCGAGCATGGGCTGAGTTTGCCCACCCTCAGTCACCCCTGGCCCAAAGCTCTGGGGTCCATTTTCCTGTGACTCTTCCTAAACTCACATGTAGGATTCAGCTTAAGCCAGGGTCCCGCATTTCTACTTTAGTCCTTCTCTTGGCCTCACCATCCTGAGAGAGAATGTGGTCTCCTGCACCTCTTCAGCCCCCAAGCAAGTCCTAGAGACAGGATCTGCAAATTGTGGTGATGGTTTAGCGGATGCTTGATTTTGGAGATGTCAAAACCAACCTCAGACCACCGGATACAAAGGATCAGAGGGGACAGGGACCACGAGACAGCATAACTCAAGCAGGACAGAGTCTGAAGTGCCCTTTTCCTGAAAGGACCATCTCTGGCCTTGGCCTAAGATCCTGATCCTGGAGGAGGACGAAGTCCAGACCAGGTTAGGTCCAGAAGACACAAGGTGGCATCACACCCACCCTGGGCTGCCCTTCTCTCCCTCCCGGAGAATCCCAGACACGGGCAACCCGAGCGTCTCCACTGCACAGGGAGAACTCAGCCACATCTAGGAGACTTACAAAGGGCACGCGGTGGGAGTCGGGATAGTGGGATGCCGAGGGACTGGATGAGTATATTCTGTGGTCCAGAGCAACCGGAAAGTCACAGACGAAGAGTAGGAGCCGTGGGAAGAAGGGGTACGAGCAGGAAAGGTCAGGGCCGTCTGGGCCAGTGAAACCAGGACGCCAGCCCTGGGGGCCGAGGCTAGTCCCGGAAGGCGGAGAGCATGTGTCCGTAAAGATAGTGGGAGTGCGCTACAAGAGAAGAGACAGAGACAGGGGACGCGGGTCAGGGTCAGTCGGTAGGCAGGTGATAGGCAGGTGGCGGCGGCGTGGCGGCAAGGTCTGCAGCATGCTCCC
The DNA here is from genome assembly GCA_002564285.1 of Tympanoctomys barrerae. Classification (NCBI taxonomy): domain Eukaryota; kingdom Metazoa; phylum Chordata; class Mammalia; order Rodentia; family Octodontidae; genus Tympanoctomys; species Tympanoctomys barrerae. Next base: position 9,136 of record NDGN011553687.1, on the reverse strand, counting down.
AAGCGCAAAGCGCCCCGGGCCTCTGAAGCGGGCTGGGCAGTCGGGCAGGGCTGGCGGAGCGGTGCGGGGCCTGCAGGGCCGGCCGGTGGCAGAGGCCCGCGTCCAGAGCCTGGCCACTTACCCCGAGCCGGGGGCACACCCCGTCAGACCCGGGGCGGGCGGGAGGGTGGGGGTCAGCAGGAGTAGGTCCGAACCGTGGAGGTCTCCAGTCTCTGCGCCCCCGCCGTCCCGGCTGGCAGGAGTCGGCAGCGGCGGGAGAACACAGAGCGGCGGGTTAGTGCGCGCACACGCCGGACCCCCGGGCCTCCGGCAGCGCCCCCTCCCGCAGCGTTAGTGCAGCCGCAGCCCCAGCCCCGCAGCGCGGGGCGCCCGCCGCCAGCTTCGTTCTCCAGGGCCTCGCCGCGCCAGGCCCGCCGCCACTCACCTTCCGGCAGCATCTTCTTGGGCGGAGCCGCGGGGGGCTGCAGGGGCCCCAGGGTGGACACGCGGAAGGCGGCCGGCAGGGTCTCGGCCGAGGCGCTGAGCAGGCCGCCTCTGTGGTGGTCCCGCGGCCGGAAGCGCTTCCTCCAGGACGGTGCACGCCGGAACACCTTGTCCTCGCCCTGCACCAGGGGGCAAGCGGAGGGCGGGTTAGAATCACACCCTCGCTCCAGCCTGGCTTGGGCACTGATCCCTCGTACCCTTTTGAAGTGAAGCGAGCAAGGTCACTTCCCCTTAAGTCGGGCTGACATGTAGGACTCCCAGAGAAAAAAACGGACCCTACCTGGGTGGGGGGAGGTCAAGAGCTGTCATCCAGCAGTCAAACCCTGCTTTCCCGCTCACCTCCATCTTCTCAAACCGAGCTTGAGGTGCCCACTTAGCTTTCAAGCTATTCCTCTTCTGAACCACCCCACAGGATCACCCACCAGTTCACACATTTGCTCTCCTGTCCCTTTGGGGCCCCCACCTAGACAGAATGCAAGAGCCCTGTGTCAGCAGCCAGGACATCTGGCTTCCAATCCTGGGTTTCTAGCATGTGATCTTAGGGAGCTTCAGCACCTCAGCTGTAAAATGGGGATACACTATCTGCCCTACCCACTCTCTGGCTACGTACCCCAATGGGATCAGATGTGACAGTGATAATGCTGGCAGATGACCAGAGACACGCTCCTCCAAAACGCATGGCAAGTGGCCTCCCTCCACCTCCCTCTTCACTGACGCCAGTCTCCTCTAAATAAGTATCTCCGCCAACAGGCAGGCAGGGCCACAACCCCATAAGCCTCCTTACCCCACCCTTTAGATTCCCACCCACCCTGCTTTGTGGCCATGCCTCCTTCCACCGCTGTGTTCTCAAGGGCTGCAGCATGGGCACCAGCGTGAGTAGGGACACTATTGCCCTCCTGGCCCCATATCCTTCATTTGTGCCCTGTGGAGGCCAGTTGTTCCAAGCAATCCTCAGCTCCAGGTCCTCTGTCCTACTTTCCATCCTAGCAGCCCTTTTACGTGGACCTAGATCATTTCATTAGTACTGATTTCTCCTTCCCTTGTCTCCTCGCTCTCTCCCTCCACCCCTTTTACTTTGTCTACCTTCTCTCCCCCTTTCTCTCTCGTCTTCCTCCTCTTTCCTTTATCTCCTGAAAGGATACAGAAATTGTGATATGCGACCTTTCTGTTCTGTTGTAGTCCCAACTCCTGAGTAGCATCTGGGAAGATTGCTGACATTCAATAAATGGATTTTAAATGAATGGAGGGCAGTTAGCTTCCTACACTAGAGCCCCATTCCATGCTTAGCGGGAACTTTGTCTCCCCCTACCTAGAGCCCACCTGTTTCTTTTGGTTCCCTTTCCACCTTCAGCCAACCCTCTGGGTTAGTTTCTGTTCTTCCTTTGTGCCCTGACCAGCATGTTTTTCCTGCTCCTCTCCTTCTCTTGGGTCTCGATCTTCACAAAGAGGGAAAACTGAATGAAGCCTTTCAGAGCCATGAGGGGAAACAGAACCAGAACTGGCAAGAAGCCTAACTTTAAGAAGAGATAGCTCAAGGAATTGATGAAGTGCTAGGTGGCCCAGGGGCTTAGATTTCCTGAAATCCTTAGATTTCAGACTTCCACCCATACTGCCACCTCGCCCAATCTCCCCTCATTCCTACGACCTAGCTTCCCCTCTCAGCTTCCTCTCTGGTTGGACCCTAGATGCATCCCAGAAATCCCACTGTGTTGCCCAATGGTTTCACCCACTTAACTCCATCACTCCACCCAAGGCCTGAAGCCTCCAAGGCCAGCCAGGAATGGGACACAGGGCAGGATGCAGGAATCAGAGGCAGTCTGCTCCAGGCCTACTCTGCCACATACATCAGCCAGGGGGCCATAGCAACATATTTGAGTGACAATTTTCTGTAAAATGAGGATACTAACCTGCCCATAAGTGACAGTGAGCATAAAATGGAATTTCTGTCACTATTGTGTCACCATGCCTGGTCCATCCCTGGCACAGGCATTCAAAGAGTATAAGAATTGAGGCAGGGCATGGTGACACATACACCCCTATAATCCCAGCCACTGGAAGGCTGAGGCAAGAGGATTATTAGGAGTTTAAGACCAGCCTGGGCTACAAAGTGAGCTCAAGACCAGCCTGAGCTGCATATCAAAATCCTGTCTCAAAAAGACAAAAAAAAAGAAAAAAAACATTGAGGAGTCATTTTTTATATGAGAAAGTGCCATATTAATATATATGTATGTATATATATGCATTTCCTGAAATATATATTAGCATTTCCTGAAATATATATATATATAACTTTTCCAGAAAGGTAAGGTCCTAGGCATGTGAGAACTGAGTGGTGGGGTCATTATCCCAGGAGCACTGGGAAAGTTGAGGTCTCTGAGAGTGGAGTTAGCTGGAAGAGTATTAGTTTATCTCTCAATTGGAATGTATCTCTATCATACACTATGTATATTTTGCCCCCAACATCAGGTGCTTCTGTGAAGAAAACACATCTCATCCAATGAGTTATATTCTTGTGTCTTTCCTGTCTATTGAGGCAAAGAAATCATTCCACCAAGGTGGTTTTTAGCCTTGTTAAACCCAACTAAGCAACAATGATCTGACTGAAGATGGAAAAGCTAAAAATAAACTGAGTCTGGGCTGTTTTTTAACTTGCTTGGAGCCAAATCATCTGAAGCAGACCTGACCAGCAAGGGCAAACAAGGTTGGTGATAGGAGAGTGAGCATGGGGGAGGCAGGGGAGAGGAGGGGCCACATCCTTAGGCAACCAGTGAGCTTTGTAGGCATCTCTAAGGGAGCACTGTGGCTCCAGATCTCAGGGCTGTCCTTAAACTCCAAGGTAAGACCTAATAAAATTAATAAGTCTTACTGGGCAGGACAGAGATATGCGAGCTCTGCCTGAGAGACAAAAACTAAGGTGCTATCATAATAACATGGTCTTTGGGAGAGAAAAACTTTGATTCTGTGTGGCACGGAATTCTGGGCACAGAGCTGGAAGATGCTAGAAGCATAACATAGAGTAGCTTTCTGCTTTTATACCCAAAGGAGTTTCATAAAAACTTCTCCACAACCTATTGCTGCCCAAAGACAAGCCCAGTGAAGCCTGGCCTTCCAGAGGCCAGCCCACCAGTCATGGCCCAGGGAGGCAGAACTCATGAACTTCAGTGACCAAATCTGTGAGACCCTTGATTCATGACCAGGTACTCACGTCATCCAGCTTCCGGTCTGTACCCAAGGCCAACAGGTTATTGAACTCTCTCTCCATCACCTGGCGAGCCTGGAGTCCACAGAGTAAGAGAGGAAATTCTGTGGTCAATGACCTTCATACCATCTTCCCCCTGTTTCCCAGAGCCTAAGGGCAGATGGGGCAGGACTTTGGCACATTTAGTTCATGTGAAACCTTCACCACCTACCTGAGGCTATTCCTTGTAACAAACCTCAGTGTCCTGTTAGAAGTTAAACTTTTAACCTTATAAGATTAGAAAAAAGTGTATTTTTTTTGGGGGGGGTACCAGGGATCAGACTCAGGACACTGTGTGCTTGCCAGGCCAGCACTTATGTCACTGAGCTATCTCTTCAGCCTAAAATGTAATATTTTTAAAAGGGATTATAGAACGAATGGAGGATTGGCTTTACTAGGGAAACATCGTACCTGCCTGTCTTTTGGTAGGGTGTAAGAAAAAGCATGCACGCCATGAACAAACAGAACTTAATTTACTTGGATTAAATAAATCCATCTCAAGGACCCAGAGGACAAACTTAAGTTAGGAAGCCCACTCCATCATGGTTGCCAGCGGCTCCAAGCTGCGCAGCGCACAACAGCTTTTTCTCAGCTTCCCAGAAATTAATTCATTAAGAAAATGCCAGACACAGGAAAATTTTAAAACTTCCAGCCACCAAATATTTTGACCATTTTAAATGAAGAAGTCCACAGTGAGTCAGACATCACCTCCTCTGCTAGCTAAGCAATATGAATAGGTCAGGAAAATATGAACGCGGAGGAAGCACCAGGGAGGCGTCTCTGCTACAGTGTACAGGGTTACTCCTGGCCACAAAATCTGGATGCATTTTTGAAGTAGAATGGGAATGAGTTTTTTGAAGTAAATGGGAAGTAAAAGAAAGAGAAAGCCATTCGTGAGTAGAAGATAATAAACACAGCACTCTGTAAGGATAGTCTACCCTGAAAGGAGAAGCATAATAAATATGCAAATGTCCAATGAGATTGTTCTTCTGGTTAAGAAAAGCTAAGTGGATAGGTATCAATTTCAAAAATACCTTGTGGAGCTGTGTAAGGAGCCAGGAAAGTGGCAAATGCAGTGGAAGCTAAGTCAGGTGTAGAGAGTATGTTTGGGGGAAAATCTGAGCTCTTGTTAGAAAAGTGGGGTTCTGGGGCTGGTGAGATGGCTCAGAGGTCTAAAGCACCTATTTGGAACAAGCTTAGCAAAGCACAGGGACCGCAGTTCAATCCCCCAG
>NDGN011553673.1:0-17050 GCA_002564285.1 Tympanoctomys barrerae | reverse complement strand
TTTTGGTACCGGGGAGTGAACTCAAGACCCTTAATATTCTGATCTTATGTTGACTTTCATTTTGACGCAACTCGAAATGGTAGTGATCCTCCTTTTTTCAGCCTCCCCAGACTTGGGATTACAGGCGTGTGCCACCATGCCTGAACTCAGTTTCTGGCTCAGTATATCTGGGGGTGGGACTGGCACAGCATGTGGTGCTGGGGACATAATCTTTACTGCAGATTTTGTTTTTCCTTGATCATGACAAATTAGAGTTCTATATGTTTCACTTAACTATATGTCAAATTAGTTTTTCTTGCTCGGCAAGCTTTTTGCCATGACATCTGTGAATAGATTTTTTAAATGTCATTTGCATTCTCTTCTGCTTTTCATTGACTCAGACTGATCATATGTTTTTCTTCTTTGCATCATCTAACAACTTGGATTGATTTCTCTTGGTCCCTTGCTATGTTTAAGAAATCTTTGTTTTCATAATTGATAACCACAATCCTCTCTTCTATATCTGAGATTCTGTCCTCCTATTGGCTCATTCTTTTTTCATTCCTTTTGTGTTTTTATGTATTTGGTCCAGGATCCCACTACGCAACTTGAAATGGTAGTGATCCTCCTTTTCTCAGCCTCCCTAGTGCTGGGATTACAGGTGTGTGCCACCATGCCTGAAGTGCCTAAGCAGGTGCTTAAACACTGAGCCATCTCACCGGCCCATTTGCTCATTCTTTTGCATATATTTCCAATGAAATTTTCAATCTCCTAGATATCTGCTTGAATCTGTGTTATGAATTCCATTTCTTTCTTTTGTTGGGCATTCATGGTTTCCATCATTTTCCTAAACTCCTCTTCTTTTCATCTGTATATAATCTAGATTCTTTAACCTTGTTATTCATTATGGTCATCATCTCAGCACTAATCTGAGAAATGACTGATTTTATTTTTTTTCTAGAGCCTCATTCATCTGTTTTGTTACTTCCTTGCTTACTTTAGAGATCTAGATTGGTGGCTTTTGAATTGTTCCATACCTCATTTCCCTCTGGGTTTGCCTTTGGTGAGCTGGAAGCCTAGATTTGCATCTTATTTAAGTTTCTTCTCATTTTCTGTTTTTAAAAATTTAATCCCTGTACAGATGCTTATAAATTGCTTACAGATATAGCTTTATTACTAGTACCTAGAACCCTTAGGAAATATTTGCTTCTTCAAAATATCTTCCTTATTTCTGGATTTTGGGGTTTGAGTCTGTTGCAAGATCCTACCTCACCAATTTATGGGGGATGAGAAATTGCTGCCTGCTTGACACATCCATAGGTTGTTTGGCACTGGCCTATAGTTTTTTTATGAAACATAGGCAATGTCAGTCTTGGTAGACTAGGAAGTATCACAGGTTAGGGCAATAATGTCACTTTGTAATCAACAATTACAATAATATCAAACACAACCTAGAAAATGACAAAATGAGATAGTTATTAATTTGCTACCTTTAAGTATATAAACTAGATTTGTGGTTAAAATTGTAAGCAGTAAATAAGCCTTCAATATTGTCATTTTACTCTCAGGGGGAGTATTTCAAAGGGGTTAGGGGAAAATAAAGAAATGGATGAAGAGGAAGAGCAAGACTGGAGGGCAAAGGACAATGATGAAAGCTCGGGAAACTGGTGACAAAGACATGAAGGTAAAAGAAAAGGAAGAAATAAACAAGAACAGAGTAGAGCAACAACCATGCAAAATAGAAGCCATGTTCATACTCATAAAAACAAATAAGCAATGAAGAAAAAAGAGTGGAGAAAATGTTCACTTAAAAGCATATCTCTTGCTGCCACTTTTGGAAAATGTGAACAGAATCCAAATCTATGTCAGTCCCATAAATCTAGCAGTAGCTTTATGGAGTAGTAGTGGATAATCTTAGTAAGCCTACACATTTATTTCTTCTGAAGTTTAGGCTGTTTTTTGCATGTGAAATTGTAACAAGACCTGTTTAGCTTGTAGCAGATAGAGTCTTTTCTATAGGCTTAACCTTGGCTGGAGCCTGCAAAATAGCAAGTGTTCTGAGTTCTAAGCTCAGTTGGCCCCTCTCCAAAATGGCTTTTGATCAATTGACTTCTGTGAAACATCTGAACTCCTGTACCACTCTCCAGCTACTTCAGTCCTCCATATACACTGCTCCTTTCCACAGGTGTACCTCTATGTGGAGGCCTCTGGGATCACAAGGAATCAGTATGTGTCTACTGGTTTGATTTGACCCTCCCATGCAGTGAGTTTCACCTCAAGGAGAAAGTGGCACCTGCCTCTTCTTTCTTGTTCATTGAAGTTTCTTTTTTTTGCTACCCCTGTCTACTCCAATTCTCACTTCAAATCCTTCCTGGGCCTAGAGGACTTCCTTCCCTCCTTCTCTTTACATTGCTATATTCCAGTGTCTGGATCCTAATTCTCAGAGAAGCTGTTTCTCTGTTGCTCACCACTCCACCATCTTCTAGAAAAAACTTCAAGCAGTCAAATGTTGAGGCACTGGCATGACTACTGTTAAGAACTTTTAGCTAGCTTTACCTTGACAGCCAGGAATAAATGGCCCAACAGAATGATTTAAAAGTTTTGAGTTTGGCTAGAAAAGAAACTCCAGTAAAGTTGCAGACTTCAAACATGGAACAGAGGAGAACTTCGTTGCTGAAATGAATGGTATTAGATATCCACATCTTTTGGAACTGGAGAATAGAAAATATGGCCTGAGAGCAACAAAAGAACCAACAGAACTTTACTCTGCTGATTCAAAATCAAAAAGGTAAAATACTTTGCTTAGAGAAGAGAACTCCAGAGCACAAAGTTACAGATTTAGTAGTAGACTAGAGAATTAAAATGTGTTATGTATGTGTACAACTACAAACATACTCAGCCACCTTATTTTTGACAAAGAGGCCAAACATGGACATTAAAGAAACTGACTTTCCATATGTGGCAGACTAAAATTAGACCCATTTCTATACTGTGCACTAAACTATAGTCAAAATAAATCAAATATTTAAATGTCATTATTATTTTCTGTATTTTAGGGAAGGATCTACAGGGTGTTTGGGGTTTCACTACTAGATTGGACTCATAGTGATCTGCCTCCCAAGAGCTGGCATAACAGAAGCATGCTACCACACCTGGTCTCAATTGCTATCTCAGTGTGCCCTATGGGCAGGGCTGTAACAGCAGGCCTGGGGATTGAAACCCTAGCCCCTGAGCCTGCTTGCAGGTGCTTTAATCTGCTGAGCAATTTGGCCAACCCAAAGATTTGAATATTAAAATAGAAACACTAAATCCACCAGAGGAGAAAGTAGGTGGAAATCCTGAAGACATATGTAGGCAGAAAGTTCATGAAGAAAAACCAAACTGCCTGGGAAATACCTCAAAACCCAACAACTGGTATCTCATCTTTTTTTGAAAACTTTCTGCTTGTCAAAGGAAATCACAAGCAGAAAAAGCAAACCCACAAATTTGGAAAAAGTTTTACCTGACTATACCTCAGTCAAAGGACTTCTATGTAGGACATATAAAGAATTAAAACAAAGATCAGACTCACTACATTCAAAGACCCAATCCAAAAATGGGCATCTGAGATGAAAACACACTTCATAAATGAAGAAATACAAATGGCAAATAAATTTATGAAAAATATTCAACATTATTGGTCATTCAAGAAATGCAAATTCAAATAACAATGAGATTTCATCTCACCCCAGAAAGAATGGCTATCATCAAAAAGTCAACCAATAAACCAATAACAAATGCTAGAGGGGCTGTGGGCAAAAAGTAACCCTTCACTGTTGGTGGGTGTGTAGACTAGTACAACCACTATGTAAATCAGTCCGGAGATTCCTCAAAAAACTAGGATTATAGGTTTCATTGAACCCAGCTATTCCTCTCCTAGGTATTTTTCCAGAACTAAAAACAACATGCTACAGTGATATATGTGCACTGATGTTTATAGCAGCACAATTTGTCATAGCTAAATCTTGGAAACAACCCAAATGCCTGTGAACTGAAGAACACTTTTGTGTCTATTGTTTTACTTTGAAAGTCACTTTTTTTTTTTAAAACAGGAATCAAACTCAGAACCTTGCACTTGCCATGCAGACGATATGCCACTGAGCTACATGCCTGGCCTGTAATTGTTTTAACCTATAAAATGTTATATATCTGTATTAAAGTGATGTGTATTATTTATAAATTAATTTGAAAATACTTTATTTCAGTTTTGATTTCTAATACATTAAATATTAATAGACACAACTGCAACAGAAGATCTCTAGGGGCCTCAGATTTATTTATTCATTTAATTTTATTTTTTTGCATTTTATAATGATTTATACCAGAGAATTTTGTTTTTGTTTTTGTATTTTTAATACTTCTTTCATATTTTATTTTGTCATTTTAAAAGACAAAAATAAATCTAAAAATTTTCACAAAAAAATCATACACACATTCTGTATAGGCAGCAACACTGGCCTGTTGACCTGCATCACAAAGTAATCACCTGAGCATTCCTGTCAAATGACAGATGAAACATTAATTCACTGCATAAATAACTCAAAATTCCAGTGGCTCCCATCTTATTCATAGTAAAATTAAGTTTCTTACAACAGGGGTCCTCAGATTTAGAAGACTATAAAAGGCCTCTGAGATGAAGTTCTTGAGAGGCGCAGTCTATGTCAGCATGCAGGTAGTGCCCTTTCTCAGAGAAGAGATGAAAATATACTTCATAAATGCAATACAAATGGCAAACAAATATATGAAAAATGTTCAACATCCACTATAGAAATCAGTATGAAGATTTATCAAAAAACTAGGATTATAGGTTTCAGAATGTAGAGTATAAGGGCCACTCTCTGTTCTCACATCAGCATTAACTGTCTTTTGCAGAGACAAATTAGAGTCAGAGGATTTCAAGGGTGTCTGTGACCAGTTTTTCTAGCCTGCACAGACATATTCTGCCAAGAACCTTTCTCCAGGACCAAATAGTTGAATGATTAATCTTTCTTAACTGAAGCTTATGAGGGCTAGGAAGATGTAGAATGACTTCAAGGACCCACAGGGGCTGCAAGTGGGGAACTAATACATTTGCAGTGGGTAATACACAGTGAAGGGCTACTTAGTGGTACTAGGGATTGAACTCTGGACTTTGTGCTTTCCAGGCAAGCACTTATGTTGCAGAACTACCTCCTCAGTCTTAAGGACCATGTAGGGGTCATGGAAGTCTCAGAGAAAGAGCATCATCAGTGAGGGCCAGAGCTCAAGTCACAGTGGTGGATAAATCACTGATTTTGATAGTGCCAAGAAAGCCAGCACTCAGACACTTCAGATAAAAAAGACTGCCACCTCACAAGCAAGACAAAGAGGTGGCTTCTCAGCAGAACAGGGGAAGGAGATTCTTCTTTAGTCACATTGGTTTTCTCTACCCCCTGAGACTAGAATGCCTTATTCTATGATCTGGATGTTCAGTGCCTCCAAAGGTGGTGGCAGTAAGAGGAGCTGTGGACTTGTAAGAATTAGGGCCTATTGGGAGGACCTTGGGTCATTTGTGGTGTGCTCTTGAAGAAACTGTAGGCCCTCGGTCTTTCTCTCTTTGTGCCCAGCTGCTCAGATATGTACTTCCTTCCTTTGCCATTGGACCATGAGGTGCTAGAGTCATTAGTGACCCTTGTCACACCGATGCTACTATGCTGTCTGGCCTTTGAACCTCCAAACTGTGAGCTAAAATAAGTCTTTTCTCCTTGCAAAGCTAATTGCTTTATGTGTTCTGTTGTAACATGAGGTTGACTCATATACATCAACATTTGGGAGAACTGTTATGTTTTATATCTGCTGTCCCCTCAAAACCTCATGCATTTCATAGATGGAGCTTTTAAAGCATTATGTATTAGGGGGCATTATAGCTGACTTACTGGTGGGAGGTGGGGTCTGGCCAAAGGAGGTTGGTCACTGGGCTCATGACCCTGAAGTTCTTATCTCCTTCCCTGGCTTCTCCTATGCCTCCTGGACTTCTTGCTGCCATGATGTAAGCAGATTTCCTCCCTCCTGGCCTCCCACTATGCCTCCTGCCATTGCAGGATTGAAACTTTAAAAATGTGAACCAAGGGCTGGGGAGATGGCTCAGTAGAATAAGTGCTTCCCTGGCAAGCACAAGGGCCTGAGTTCAATCCCCGATTCTGGAAAAAAAAAAGTGAACCAAAATGAACATCTCTTTTAAGTTGTGGGTGTTGGGTGTTTTGTCCCAGTGATGCGGAAAAGTGACTAAGAAAAGAAGCACAGAGGTGAAACTGAACTGGAAGATGGTTTTGTTTTAAATGGAACAGTGAATAATTTATTATAAATAGGTAATTTATTTTTGTTGTTGTTTTTTGGTGGAAATGGAGACCTCTGAACAAAAGAGACTTATTTTCTTTCTTTCTCTAATTATCTTAAGTCACTATGGCAGGTATGTGTTATATTCACTGTTGAATCCCAAAAACTTAGGGTTATGTTTCTTACGTAAACATTTGTTATTTGAATAAAGAATAAAATAATTTAGAAATATCAATTCTATTTTATATTTGCTCTTCTTGTGTACAAAGTATTTACATAACCAATAAAGCCACACTGAATCTCCAGCCCATGCTCCAACATCATTTCTTCTCTCAGATCTCCTACACTTTTCCTACTCACTGAATTTCAGTTACACAGACCTCTTCCAAGTCCTACAATGTATGAGCCATGTTCTGCCTCGAACACCTGTCTTAGATATCCATCTATATAACCATCTTGCTTTTGGAGAACAGGTCCCTTGATGGTCTGAGGCAATCTAGCTACCCTCCCTTCCCACTTGAGGTTATCAGAATAACTGTGAAGTGTATCAAGATTGCAATATTCTGAGATAATATAGAACTTTCTGGAAGAGCTGAGGCTATGCCCTTGCTCACTGTAGAATAAGATATCCTGTAACACTTGTATGCAGTGATCCAAGTGGTGTCCAGAACACAAAACGCAGGGCACAGTGCTTTCACACTCAGCTGTGGTGGGACATAGGGCACCTACAAATGAGACTCTGCTGACCTGGGTAGCTCTCCTGACTCTAATGGGCTAGCCCTCCCAGATCTCAGGCTTCTGTGTAGTCTTGCTACCTACCTGTAAATAATAAATCTACTTTGTGTGTCTTGTATGATAGTTCTGTCTCACTAGACACATGCAAGTGGTGGAGAACCTTTGCATTCATTCATTTCTAGGCTTTGCTCCAAGGCTCCTTGTTCATTGATGCCCACCCTGACCTCCTCTGAACCGTTGCCACCTTCTTGATAATACCAAGGAACCCTTGTCTCTGCTTTCTCTATGTCCACAGTACTTCCCAATTAATATATAATGCTTTTGTTTGTTTTATTTATTGTGCTTTCTCTAAAATATTCCATCAGGTCAAGGATGGATATAGATAGATAGATAGACAGATAGATATAGATACAGATATGAATTAGTTGGGAAGGGGATCTAATGGTAGGGCAGATGAGAGGGTATAGAGAATGGGAAGGCACAATATAGATATGTACCAATTCCCCAAGACAGAAGTATTGTAAATATACAATGATAATGAATGTATACTTAAAAATGACTGGAATGTTTCAAAAGATATATTAGTTTGTGGGTAACACTGGAAGTTTAAGGTCACTGTCCTAAGCTGAATGGGTACAAATCTAAAAGGGTCCTGTAAATACATATGTTGAGTGTAAAAGTGACATATTATGGAAGATGACCCTATTTCTACTCTTCCTTTTATATATGTATCTTTCAGCAGAACTTAACGGTCTTGTGACTCATTTTGGCCACTAGAATGCAGCAAAAGTGAGATGGCATCAAATCTAAACTGAGGCTTCAAGAGTTATTGAATGTTTCTTGGGCCAGTTACAAGTGTGGGCCTAAATAAGACTTGGAAACCTGCTCGTACCTCACATTGATGATCCCATATTAGCACAGTGGATGGGAGAGCATGGGCAGCAGAGAAAATCCACTGGAATTGCCACCACCCTAGAGCATCCCCCTTTGAGTTAACCTAACAAATGACCATGGAGCACATATGAGTCCAGTGAAAACTAGAATTATCTGGCAGAGCTCATGCTTAATAAATGTTTGAAGTCATAAAATTTGGGATGGTTTCTTATGCAGCTGTCAGAATACACTGTCTACTATTTGCTATATCTGGTAACTGATATACCATAGGGACACTTTTCCAGTGGATTTATTTATGATCCTCTGTCTGAGACACAGCAGGACATTTTTAAAGGACACATACAATGTCCAGTTATACTTTATTTGAAAACTGATAGACTTGCTTCTTGTAACTGTGGATTCCATTTTATTTTCAAAAGTTGTATTTTGTCTTCTTTTTAGAATCATGGAACCATCGGATATGTACTCTATGTAAATAAAATGGTTTGAAGAGGAATTAGAGAACTTAAAATTTTTCTTGGTCTGAGCACTGATAGCTGGGGCTGTGCCTGCCTAACCAACGCAGGCGGCTCTGAAGTGAATTTGGGCTCTATGCTCCTCAGCATTTGCAATGAAGGAAACAGCCATCTTGATATGTAAAAGGAAGGTAATGAGAACAAAGCAGCAATAGCACCTTGTCTTCAAGGTAAGTGGTCTAAATTGTGTTGATTGAATTCTTTAAGTATACTATATCCAGGTAGAGGATACAGCTTGTAAGTCGGAAACCTTTAGAATAGTTTTGAGTTCAACCTAGCTTTGTAGACTCAGCTATTCCTTACAGAGTCTAGTCTCATTTACCAGCACATGTATACGAAACATCCCCTGTTTAGAGATATCTGAAAACTGAGCATTTGAGTATCTGACATCTTTGAAAACAGAACAAAATGCAATCATCCAGTATTTTTAAATAGCACTTTTACATACATGCCAAGAAACATTAAATTACCTGGATCAACAACACATCTATGCAGCAGTTATAGGAAAGATTTAACATATTGCAGTGTGGGAATCAAACCACAAGATGGCAAGAGAATGACTTTAATCCCCAAAGCTCTTTTTTTTTCTTTTTCCCAAACTAAAAGATGCAACCTGTTCAAGCTAATTAACCCTGTCATTTTTTTCAACTGGAGGGTTAATTAGTTAAAGTTAGGCATAAAATTATGGTTTTAAAAACTATTTTGGCCTTTTAATAATCTCCATTTCACTTGTGTCCAGGGAATAGCAAGGGAATAAAATTTGTCTTCCCAGGAATAAATCTATATTTTGGGGGATGGGGTTTAAGGACTAGAATCTAACATCTAAAGTCTATTGTGGTGAGGAGACACAAAACTCAGATATGCTAAGATCTCCCTGGAATTCAAATGAAGTTAATTTTCTCACATCTGGGTCCCAAATTATTTTATAGAAAGAGGAGATTAGGGAAAAAGAAGCTCTCTCTGTAGCTTGAATTTGAAAAAAATAGATTCAGAGGCAATTTAAGTTTAACTCCTACTTCAAATTATTGTGGAGGTAGGCCAAATTAATATGTGAAGAGAGAAGAGGCAGAGAGGAAGAGCTTTCCTAAGGTCTTATGACCTGTTTTGGGGGAGGTGTGAAAATTCTTCCTATTTTTAGTCAATCTGCTAAATGCTGTATTATGGAAGAGTAGGTTCTGTCACACAAAATAACACTGACTACAATTTTATTAAAATATATTTTAATGTAGTCAACTTCCTTTTTATAAAAGTAAGGCTGAATTAAAAGTCAGGAAATTTAAGTCATTACCTGACTCATTTTGCAAAAATTTCCCAGGAGTTTGACCTAATTTTTTATAAATTGAAATGGTACTATACCTTAATGGTTGGTCAGCTGTTTCATGCTCAACCAGGAACAAACTTGGAACTTTCCCAAGTTCCAGGCTGTCAGGTACATGCATTGTACATAACATGAATTGTTATGTACATGTTTTTGTGGGAATAGGGGTGTGTTTGCGTGTGTGTGTGTGCACACATGTGATTAGTCTTTCTGCATTTAGAGTTTTTAAAGCTTAGAGGTATACTGAAACTTTTGGAACATTATGTATTTAGGAGAAAGGGAGAGAGAAGGATAGATACACAGATGTGGGAGTGGGAAAGCTAAGCAAGAGAGGAAAAGAGAGAGGCAGAGGATTGATTGTTAAGGAAACCTGCTTTGGGATGGATATGTCATATACTATATCATTTTCTATTCTTCACTTTTGCTGTTAAAGCTTCTTGTGTATTGATCATACTCATAATTGTTAAGGGCCTTGACTCCTCATGATCCTTTCTTTGTACTATACTCAATATACACTAGATACTTAGCCAACACTCAGTCTGTGACACCCCTGAATGCAGGATATATGCATGTCTTATCATCCCTACCGTGGGAAAGTCAGCTAGGATTTTATAGCCTGCTTTAGGAGGGGAAGAAGCGAGGGGGAGGAGTGGAGTGACCTTCTGACTTGTACCTTATCCATGTCCAGGTGTTATGTTTTGGGGTGTTGGGTGGAACATCCTGAATACCAGTTCCCTCATTATTTTTCCATTATTTCCCAGAGACATAGCATTTTATTTCATCAGAAATCATTTTTCAACTTAAATTTTATGTATTGGGGACCTAAGAGTCAGTGATGTTAAAAAACATGGCTTATGGTCCTGTGGCTGGAAGTTGGTGAGGCCAAGGCAGCTTGCTTGTTCTTTTTTCTAGTTCTTTGTCTCTGTCTCTGTCTCTGCCTGTCTCTCTGTCCCTCTGTCTCTCTGTCTCTCAGTCTCTCTCTCTCTGTTCTGTAGTGCTGGGGGCTGAGTGAGCCCAGGGCCCTATGCACTCTGCCAAACCAGGTTTTCTAGCACAAAATGTAGACATTTTTGGTTTGTCTTAGGAAAGGAAAGCACACATTTGTATGTATGTTAATTAATTTTTTTCTGGAAATTAACTTTTTATGTTTTAACTTAGCATATGAAATCTGGTTCCACAATACCCATTACATTCAAGGAAAACTACATGAACCTGTACATCATACCAGGAGGTGGTGCTCTGAGACCTTTAATCTAGTCAAAGACTCACTTTCCAACTAATGTTAAATTTATTTTAATATGCCATGTAATTTATAGGACCGCTAGCCATTTTACCTTAGTTGTCATAAAAAGCTGCAATAAAACTGAATCAAAATAATTTCAGGTTTAGAATCAAAGCTCTGGAGGGACGATTTGGGTATTTGTTCTTATTTTTGAAGTATCTTGCCTGTGTAAGTGTTCCACCAAATTATTTAGTATAAGGGATTTCAGTCTTTAGGCTTATGGCACATCAGGAGGTCTCCAATTATCTCAAAATGTGTCACAAAAATAAAGTTGTTTAATTCTCCTTTAGTGCAAATATAGATTTCAATGCTTGTAGAAGGGAGAAGGAACAACTTAGATAAATTAGAGACTTAAGAAGAACTGAAAGAATCCTTGCTTTCACATTAAAACACCTCCTTCACTGATTTTCATTAGTGCTCAAATGTTTCATTGCTCCCTCTTCCTTTTGGGTAAGACTTTGAAGGACCCAGTAGACTGAAATGTGTCATCCAGATTGGCAAATCTGTTACAACATTCATAATTATCAGCTCCATAACAGAAATTTGATTGACTGTAGTCCAGTAGTCACCCGGAAGTGATTTGAATGTAAAGGACAAAGGTCAGAAAAATCAGATGGAAGAGAGGATTAGAAAAGAGCCATACTTTGGAGTGAAGATGTCTAGTGACCTGAAGTACTTGTATTTGACAGTTTTATACATTATCTTTTCTCTTTTCTTCTCTTTGGTGATCATACTGTCATGAATGAACATTCTCCTTGATAAGGGGGCACTTTGGAAAGTAGCTTGACTTCAACCTTCATACTTTTTTCCTGCTTGTTTAAGAGGGCTGTTTCCAATTTTAGGACCCAGGAGCAAGAGCCTGTAGGGACCCAGGAACAAGAGCAGGTAGGCATTAAGGAAGTGTCCAGATGAGGAGCTGGAGTGGAAAGAAACCAGTGTACTCACACTCCTCTTCCTGGAAGCACAGGCGCTCCCCTCCAGGCCTGCCACCTCGGGGCAGAGGAGCCTTGGTTACAACGTTTCTCAAAAACCAAAGGGACTCTTTTTGTCCAATACCCTTTCCTATGAGTAGAAAGGAGTAGAAAGTCAAGGAGTTGAACAGAGAGGGCTTGAAAGGCAGCTTAGTAGTAGTTACAGCACTTGACTGGGATGCATGGGGTTTAATCCCTAGCACTGCAAGAAAGAAGAGGAGGAAATATTCAGACTATTGCATGTTCAAAGCCCATTAAGAAAAAAAATTATGGAAAGCAAAATTTCTATAAAAGTTTTAATACCATATTACCACCAGAGAAACAAGCTGAAATGTGTTTAAAAGCTGATAACTCTGAGAGTCTTGAGCATACTCATTTTATTTATCCATTTATTTACTCAACAAGTATTTGCCGAGCTGCTACTAATTAGTACAGCTACTAATGATCAAAAGAGATGAAAATCAGATATACTCTTGTTTTGAAAGTTTAATTTTTAGTGGAGGTTATGGAATATTAGCCAAGTACCAATGACTATAAACTGGAAAGAGTATTGTGAAGGACAGAAACATACTTATTCAAGATTATATACAAAAGCATCATTTCAAAGCTGTGACAAACTACCTAAGAAAAAGTCATCTTTCAAGAGGATTTAATTGGGTGCATGATTTTAGAGGTTTTAGTTCAGAGTGGATTGCTTCCATTTCCTCAGACCTGTGGTGAGGCAGGAACATCATGGCAGAAGGGTGTGGAGAATGGAAAATCTTTACTTCATGGCATCCAGAGAAAAAGAGAGAAAAAGGAAGGGGAAGAGAAAAGAATAGGGAGATGGAGTGGGGAGGCGGGGAGGAAGAGAAGCAAAAGGAAGAAAAGAGTGTTATGGTTCATTTTTAGATGCCTTCCCAAACAAACCTTTCCTGTTTTAACTTTGGGTATATGATATCTTGTCTCAGCAACAAGAAAAGTAACTAAGACAGAAGAGGAGAAGGGAGGGTGGTAGAGTGCCAGGGGGTAAGGACAAAGCTTAGCCTTGAAGGACATGTTTCCCTGACTACTTCCTCCAAGTAGGTCCCGTGTCCTAAGTTTTCACCATTTCCCATGGCACCACCAACTAGAAAAAAAACCCTTAATACATGAAGTTTTTGGGGAAAGTCCAGATCCAAACTGTGACACTAAGTCTATGAAATTAACTGAAACTAGGCAGATTAGTGAAAGAAAAGGGACACGAATCTCTTTTGTGCTCAGGTATGTCACACAAAGGAAAAATGAACACTAAAAACTAAGTGAGGTGTACATGCTGACACACCCTCTTCATCAGACAGGTTGGAGAGAAGAAACAGGCAGCTTAGGGGAGAGTAAATGATTCTGAGGATAGATGAATGGGTACTGAGAAAAACAGATGCTAACTTGTGGCAGAGTTTGTGTGCTGACTACTTGTTTTCCTTTAAGATGAGAGTCAAAAAGCAACTAATTATTATAGTAAAGATTTAGGTTTTTATTTATTTATTTTTTATTTTTTTTAAGAACTAGGGATTGAACTCAGGTCCTTACACTTGCCCGGCAAGCGCTTACTCTACTGAGCTATCTCCGCGGCCCCAAGATTTAGTTTTCTACTCTGAGTTCCATTGCATTCCCTTATGGGTCTAACTATGTGATATTACTGCACTGTTCGGATTATTATTTATAATGGATTATACAATGGAGAAACTTTAATTCCCCACCTTTAGTTTTTATCAACTATTTCTACTCTGGATGCATTCCAGATGCATATGAGTTTCAGAAGAAGCATTCAATTTCTGCCAACAGTAACGTGATTTTGACTGGAATTACATGTAGTTAACACTATACTGTGTACTTAAAAACATGTAGCAGATATTCATCATATTAAGCATTTCTTCTATTCAGCAAAGGGGAGGGAAAGAAACATTTAGAGGTTATAGATCTGTTACCTTGTTTACTGGGATGGTTTCAACAGTGTTTATTTTCAAAGTAATCAAATTATATGTTGTATGCATGTAGTTTCATGAAAATCGAATATATTTCAATAAAATTATTTAAAGAGCTTTATTCACAAGATACAAAAAATAATGTGATAGTGAGAATATAGAAAAATGGCCAGTTGATACAATGACAGTTTTCAAAATGTTAAATATTGAGTTATCATGAGACAGGAGTTCCTCTCCCAGTAGATACTCAAAGGAACTGAAAACATAAGTCTGGCAAGTCTTGTACATAAATGTTCATAACAGCATTATTTATAATACCTCCAAAATGAAAAGAAAATTTGCCCATTAACAAATGGGCAAACAAAATATCATTTTTGCCCATGAAAAAGAATGAAGTACCCATACATGTTAAAATATGGGTTTACCTTGAAACATTATACTAAGTAGAAAAAGGCAAACATTCTTTCATTTATATGAAATTCCATAGTTGACAAATCTATAGACACAGAAAGTAGATTAGTATTTACTAGGTGTAGGGTGAAGGTGATTGGGAAATTACTTCTAATGATTCAAATTTCTTTTAGGCTGATAAAAATGTTCTGGAATTACATGATGGTGCCACAACATTGTGACTATATTAAAAGCCACCAAACTGTTCATGTGAAAAGGTAAAACTGAGTAATAAAACTAAAAACATACAAAATATGAGTGTTAATCTTGTGGGCCACCTGAATTGTTTTGAGGCTCCATCTTCAGGCAAGTGAGGCGGTATGGAGAAAGCCTGTCCCTGAATGTTTGAGTTTCCAAGGGCTCTTGGCTTGAAGTAATCAGCATGTTGAGTTGAAGAGTCCCACGGGTGGCATTTCCTAAACTCTTTCTCTATGAAATAGGTGATAAGAATATTCTCCTAGTTATGCATTTTCTTTACCATATAAGTTTTTGAGCAATCTGAGCAAGAATTTGTAATTATGTCCTTGTGTCCTTGAACTCTAGCAGAGTCCTGACCCGAAATGGGGGCTGGCACCTGGCGTGTCTCCCTTACGCCGAGTTGCTGATGTGTCTAAAAGTCAGGTCCGCACATGCTGCCAGAAGAGAACCTTAATTTCTGTGTAAAAATATATAATTGTTTATTCTTATTTTTAAAATATTTATTTATTTATTTTTCTTCACATTCTCTAGGGATTTAAAGTTTAACATATCAATACTTGAGGAAAATACCTGTTCCATGTTATGTCTAAGATGTTTGGTATTCAGACAAGATAGTGAGGTTAAGCTCAACTGCCTATGTTATAAGGTAATAATATCATTAAGCTTCTCTTCTGGAGGGTTAACAACTTCAATTTGCAGACCAAAATTAGAGAAAGAAAAGGGCTGCAAGGACAGCCAACATTTTGGCCCTAGCCTTTCAAGGTCAGTGAGGAGAACCTTTACTGTAACATCATGTAACTCAGTTGTGTCCCAAATTTACTAATCAAGGAGATTATGGGGCCATAGAGGAAAATGATCCATGATGTAGAGTGTGCCTAGAGAGAGTCACATGGAGAGAAAACCTTCTCTTAAGCTTTCACAGAGAGCAAATTGGTCAAGCAATGGCCATGACTCATCCACATGGCTGAAACTGGCAAAGGATCTACAAAACGTGGCACAGGGTTTCAGGATAAATCCTGAGGGATTTGACTGAACTTGGCAGATTCAATAGTTACACTTCTTATTATATAGGTCTTGCTTTATCTTGGTCTTAACCATGCAGCAGAAAAGTATAAAAAATAAAGTATAAAAAGTAAAGCCATATTAATATACTGAGCTATAAAATG
Organism: Tympanoctomys barrerae; assembly: GCA_002564285.1. Taxonomy (NCBI): domain Eukaryota; kingdom Metazoa; phylum Chordata; class Mammalia; order Rodentia; family Octodontidae; genus Tympanoctomys; species Tympanoctomys barrerae. Next base: position 1,266 of record NDGN011553673.1, on the reverse strand, counting down.
CTCAAGTCAACAACTTCTGACAATGCTAGTCCTATGGCTAGCCCGCTACTATTGTGGACTACTGGGTTATATTGGATTATTTTGCTGAATTCACTTACCTACAATATTTAAATGACAATGGAATACCCATCGTTGACAAAAACAAACACAAAAAAGGGGATACAAATGAAGGACCATTTTGTATCTGTATATACAAAATAGTTAAGATAGATATACAGCTACTTTTTCCTAATTCAATGAGAAGAAAGATTTGTACTAATAATATTTGGATAGGATATTATGTCTGCATCTTGTACTATGAATAACCACTATGAAGAAAACAACATGCAATGTATTAATTATTGAACTGTTCTATTAATCTGTTTTGAAACTGTCTCACTGCTATTTGTTTTCAATAAAATTAATTTTAAAAAAGTAGAGAACCTTATGCTTAATGTATGTACTGGTCAATGAAGTTTGTCAAGTGGGTGAAAGAAAAAAATGCATTTTTCTTCTATTTATTTTACATTTATTGGCTGTCACTTGCAACCAAAGACAGATTAGCAGGCAGGCTTGGTGGTACAGAACTGTAATCTCAGGACTCTGAGAGGCCAAAGCAGAAGGGCTGTAAATTCAAGCCAGCCTGGGAAATTTAGCAACTCGGAAAGAACCTAAAAACTTAAAAAAGGCTGGGGATATGGTTCAGTGCAAAGGCTGTAGGTTTAATCCCTAGTACCACTACAACCAACCCCAAAGCCCCCCAAATGGAAAGAATAAATAAAAACAGGTTAACAAAATAAAAACATACAAATGTAACAGTATAAATTTTACATGACACAGAAACTTCTATGAAGAAACAAACTCACCAGTGGTTAATCATGCAGATTTGGAGAAGTATAGGAACTCTGGGGAAGAAGGATGGGCAAAGGGTGTGAGCCATGAGCACTCAATGAGGCTGCTCAGCAACACCTGGTCTTGTGCATTTACTCCTTTCCTGGGTGCTGTCACTGTCCCTGTGGGTCCAAGAAGGAATCCTGCATGGAAAGTTGCCTGAGCTGCTTCAAGGGAGTGTCAGAAAGTCTCAGCCATGCGAGCTGCTCCTCAAATTCCTTCCCTTTTGCTATCCACATGCCAAGGTACCTTAGTCCGGGATGGCATGTCCAGAATCCCATCATGGTGAGTGTGTGCATCATAAAACAGTGCCTTCAAGGAACTATATGAAGAAGGAAACACTTCATGCAGTTTAAGTATGTCACAAAATTGTTTGGAATATTTCCAAGATTAACT
>NDGN011553663.1:1104-15950 GCA_002564285.1 Tympanoctomys barrerae | reverse complement strand
GAGAGAGAGAGAGAGAGAGAGAAACTCAATTTGCCATTGTTGGTTTTTATGATTGAGGAAGAAGCCATGAATCAAGGCTCTAGAAGCAGCTGCAAATGATCCTTAGTTTATAGTCAGCAAGAATGCAGGAAACTTGGTCCTTTATATCTAAGGAACCTAATTCCAACAACAACCAAAAAGACCAGGAAATGGCTTCTCTCATGGAGTTCCCGGAAAAAAATACAGGCTACTGACACCTGGATTTTAGTCCAGTGAGACATGTGCTGGACTTCTGACCTCTAGAACTATAGAAAAATACTGTTTTTAAACCACTAAGTTAGTGGTAAATTATGGCATCAATAAAAAATAAATCCATATTTGAAAAGAGTGATAAGGCATTCTGCATTTTGGAGAGAAATATGACCCAGATTTGCTCAACTTTTATGGCAACACTACTATTAATTCTTATGAAGCGTACATGAAATAAAAACACAAGTTCTTTTTCCACATAAGCAGCTGCAATTATGAATGCTTTTCCCTTTAATGATCAAATACAAATGGTACATTGAGCCAAGCTCATTTTCGTGATGTTAGATTCAGTCTATCTTTCCATTCCATCAAGATATTTTGGAGTTGGTTCCTGTCAGCCAAATGTTTCAGCCACCCCCTCCCTGTTCGGTGTTGTTTCAATATGTGTTTAACCCATTCATCAACATGCTCCACAGGGTCCTTCTGCCCCCTGGCTTGATGCTGACCTTTTCTCCTGTATACTCATGCCCCGCCCTGTACTCTGGTTTTTGAAAGTCTGCATGTTTTCCAAAGTGCTGTTCAGAGTCCATGTCTCTCATAAAGCCTTCTCTGATTACACCAGCCAGAAGGGACTTCTTCCTCAGTCTATACCATACAAGTTTCTTGTTTGTGTTGTTGATAAAGTACAAATTCACTTAGATGATAGCTATTTGTCTTTCCTCTTAAATTGTAGGCCTTTTGAAGACAAGGATTGTCTTTTTAAATTTCATATCCTCTGAAGTTCCTGGCACAATGCCTAATATAACAGGTGCTTTATGGAAAACAATAATCCATTTAGCAGGTCTTAATTGAGCCAAGATGTAGCATTCTAAAACATTCATTTTTGCTTTAAATGGGTTGAGAAAAATATATATGCAAGCAAGTACATTGTTGCAAACAAGCAATTTGTTGTACAAAGAAGCAGAGGTTCTTCTGGGGGAAAATTATGACTCAGAACAATGCATATGTACTTTATTGCTTGCAATGTCGTACACTTAAAAATATGAAAATACTAGCTCTTGGTCTTCCTGAGAACCTAAATTAGGTCTTTTTAAAATTTTGTAGGGTTTTTTTGTTTTGTTTTGTTTTTTGTGTTTTAATTGATGTATTTGGTATAGAGTCTTGCTATGCAGCTCCGACTTCTAGTCACCCTCCTATTTCTGCCGCCCAGCACTGGGATTGCAGGCACACACCATCATGCCCAGTCTTGGAGACTGGCTCGGTGGGCCCAAGGCAGGGCCAGTGCCACATGTGGTACCGGGTATTGAACCCGGGTCCTTGTGCTTGCCAGGCAGGTCCTTAATCTGCTGAGCTATTTCCCTGGTCCCCCTAAAATTGGGTCTTCAACTAAAAGTACCTAGCATGATGCTAAGGATTGAGAATGTGTTTAATCTTTTTGGTGATCCATTTAACAGGTGTGTTAGCATTTCTTTACATGGCACCCACTCAGCCAGCCCTTTCTCTCACATTCATTCAAAGTAATTCCAGTGCTATGACAATACCAGCACCAAATGTAAAGCATCAATGGCTAACAAATCAGAAAGTAATATTGGCTACCATCAATAGAAGCCCCATCTCAAATTAAGTCAACAACTGAGCTGCTGATAGATCATACAAAAAGAAATCCAGAGGGAAGGCAATTCCAGGCTGGGCTATGAGCTACTCAACAATATTAAGAGAACCTCTTTATTTTTGTCCATAAAGGTCTTTGCACTTTCTGATTTAGCATCCTCAGCCCAGCTTCTCTCAAGGTCAGAAGGAACTGCTTTATTTCAGCCATGACACCTTCCAGGGGACATAGAGGCTGCATCATAAAGTAAATGAAAATATCTTTCCCACAAACCTCTCGGAGGACTTCCTTCCATACATCAGTGTCAAATCCAAAATAGGGGCAAATGTCCATTCAGATCCAATCACTAGCATGGAAATGCAATTGCCATGCTTGTGGTGTGAGACATCTGGCTTTGTGGAGAAAGATATAATTCCTGATACACAGTAGGTTTGATCAGAAGGGGGAAAGTCAAGGGAAAAATGTTGGGAAGACAACCAGCAAGGTCTACAGTCACTAATGCCAGTAACTAAACTATATATAGTCTCCTTTTTCTCTCTAAATTTTTTCATCTTGCCTTCTGCAAAATCAGCCATGTTATTCTTGAACTGTGTTGGGAAACTAAAAATTACTTACTGTTCTCATATCCATATTATTTACTTTATATTGAAGTGGAAAAGCACACAAGTACACACACATGGGCACACAATTGCCGTTTGCCAATCCAATTCTCGCCATCGTTTTGAAAATAAAGAATCTTTGTGAGTTGTCAGCCTTTTGAGTTTCCATCCTATGTCAAAATTTGCTCCTCTGCCTTCCAAGTAGAGAATGATGGTTTATGGCTCAGATGAAGCCTTTGAACTTGGGATCGCTTCATGGAAACAGACGTTTCCCATCCAGATAGAGTCAAGATGTTCATCCCACAACTGAAATTTAGCTGCTTTTTGCAATTTTTAAAGAGTCTACAAAATGGAAAGTGATTTGAAGAAAATGCCCTGGAGAATTTTTTGTTTAAAAAGAAAGAAATGTAGGAGTTTTCCTTATTACTTTTTAATTTCTAAAAGTAGATCCTTTAGTTTAACAATAAATCAACAATGAAGCAGTCTTCACTCTCTTCTGTTCATTATGCTAGTGAACATCCACATCCGCATTTTTCACTTTTCAAATCATTTTTATACTGTTTATAATTTGGCTCTCAGAGTAGCGATATGAGATGGGTGGAGTCAGTCCTACGCTTGTAAGTGGGGAAACTGCGTTTCAGAAGTGGTGACTGCCTTCCTTACGAACAAAATATGTTTGTGGCAAAGTGCATCTTGAGAGTGAAAGGTCAGAAGTTTTTAAACCTCCCTCCACTAAATTCCAAGCAGCTAAGCAATAATGCAGTCTCCTTTTATGTTTTACAATTATTTGAGTGAATAGATCACGGGGCAGTGGGGATTAAGCCCGCAGTGGAAGGTGCATCGCCCCCTTTCCCGTAACAGCAGTGAGCATTGGAAACAGTCACCTGACAAAGAAAAAATGCTATCGCTCCTGCTGAGCAGGAGACTGGAACTTGTGCAGATCAGCTGACCTGTTCAAAACTATCTTGCGTATTGCGAGAGATGAGGACGTGTTTAGGGGGAAGTCTCTGCTGGCCGGTTTCCTGGCCCTTCCTGTGAGGCCATCTGCCTTGGGATCTTTCTGCTGTGCTGCAGGCGGGTGTTGTCACGAAATGCTAGAGCCTCTTTCACCTGCTGCAGGGTGTCCGTCTTCTCCTTGAGGTCTGATCTCTGTGTGAGCTTCCTATCCAAGAGTCTTTGTCCATCCGCTTCAATTTATAGTTTCCACCGGATGCCGCCGGATTCACAAGGAATGTCTTTCTGTCTTAGTTAGCTCCTCATTCCTGGGATCCAGCTGCTCACTAAGCCCAACTGGACCAAGGGAAGCCTGTGGCTCACCGCTGCACTGGCAGCCAGACGCTTTCTACTGCGTCTACCAGCAAAGACAAGGATACACTTTCTTTCCCAGAAACCAGCCTGGATACAGCCTCCTGTTTTTCCAGACCTGGAATGGCCTGGCAGCACCAACTCGGATGTTATTCTTGGTGTCTGCTCTCTTCCCCCTCCGTTTTTTCCTCTCCACATTTGTTTAGAAAATATCACATTGTGAGCAGGGCTGGCTCTTGGCAGATACTTTTGGTCCGTTTTATCACCATCATTATTAATAATTTTAATCTGGTAACAGTTGGCTCTGGCACCTTGCTCAGAAGTAGATGAAAGTCAGGCTGATTGGTCCCACCTCATGGAGGCATAGAGGGAGGGGAGTGAAGGGTGGGTGGGACACTCTGAGAGCTTAGATGTGACCACCTGGCTTTGGGCAGCAGCTCATTGAAAAAGAAACAACAACAAAAAAGAAACTGAAGTCAATAAGCCAGAGTAGGAGAGCACGTGGAGCTGAGCACCAATCCAGAATGATGAGCAAGTGTGGAACAGTGATGGAAGCTTGTACACATGTGCTGGCGGCATCAGCGTTCACATAGGAAGCCCTGCATGGAAAAGTAAGATTAAAACACCACAGTTTCCTTTAACTATATTTTCTCAGCTATCCCAATAATGACTAAAAGCCCCACCTTCCTCACCAGAGCATCTCATGTGCCCCCCCCCACCATCTTCAGCCTAACTGTCCCTAGGCTTTATGCAAACAGTAAAAATGACAGTTCTTTGGAAGAAGCCAAAGTCATCTAGCAAGTGGATACACAAGGGGGCACTTTCTTTGTTTTGCCTTCTATTTTGGACTGGCAGAGATGCTGTCTGATTCCTCTAAGGTGGGGGTCTCCCTCTGAGCATGTGTAGATTACTGCTTTAGACTTACATCGTGCTGTGTAAATGCTATGCCTGAGTCTTCAAGAGCCTATCATGTGTCTTGCTTTTCCTTCTGGTCACATATTCGTTCGCTATCCAAAGCACTATGGAAAGTTCCGAGCTTTGTCTCAAGGGATCTAAGTGATTTCCGTAGATAAATGTGTGTGTCAGCCAGGGGAGGAGATAAAGTTAGACCCTGGGTAGATCTAGCCCGAGCCGCTCTTGTGCTGCTTCTTTCTGAATGCAAGAGTGGTTTGCCAAGCACAACTGAAGAGTAAATGTGTGAGGCTGCCATTGGCTTGGAAAAGGGGCTGAATGAAGACTGGTAACAAGATGAGCAGAACCCAAGTATCTTTGGGGATGGATGCTATTGCTTCTGAGGGACATTCCAGTGAGTGAACAACTCAAAAGTAGATTCCATTGGATTCTGAATGCTAAGTAGGGTGACCATAAGACCAGTCATCTACCTGGAACACTCTTTAGAGGAAAACAGACACAATTAGTAATCATGTTGGGTGACAGGCATAGACTGGGACTGCCCTTGGTCACCCATCAAAATGGCTGAATGGGTGAGCTTTTGCTGAGAAGCCACTGTGTTAGTGGCTACATCAGACACTTATATCTCTGGTGGCAAGTTTAACAGTTACCTTGGGCTTGTGAGGCTAAGAGATAGATGTCCCTCATGGCCCATTAAAAGGAATTAACACACTTAGGACTTCAACCTTTACTACCAAGAGGTCAATACTTAGATATAGAATTTCAGCAGTTAATGCTATTTCAGTTTGGGGTGAAAATGGGATGCTTTGTGATTCTATAACAGGCTCCTAAGTACATAAGAGAAAAATTAATGCATGTGTCAGGGAAGGAGATGACAAAGCTGCACTGTTTTTGGTGACTGGGTCTCCTTATCTAACCTAGTTTTTATTAATACGTAGACAGAAAAAGAGAAGAAAAAAACCTGATTCATGGGCCGATTTTGGTTTGTTCTTCCCTGAGTAAGTGGACCCAAATCCTACCCTGTTTCAATGAAGACTGTGTCCCCCTTCCTTCCCCAGGGGAATGCCTGCAGTAGAGAAAGGTTCAGTGTGTCTTATATCTCATGACTATTCCCTAATCTGCTTCATCCTAATCTGTTCTCAGAATACTGGGGGGAAAAAGAATAATCAGGGAGCATCCAGAGGCCAGGAATATCAAGTGCTGTTTCCTCCAACCTCCCTATGCTCTACTTTTCTGCTAGAACTGGCTCTGAAACTGCTGGATGTACTATCCCCTGCTTAACCTGGGCCACAGATGAGCTGGACGGGCCAGGACAGGCTTTTGGAAGCTGGAGAGAGGTTGATCTTCGAAAACAGAATGTACTTAAAGCAATTCTTGGAAAGTCAAAGGAGGTTGAAACTGCAGTCAGCATTATTTTCCCTCTGGTGGAGTTAATGACCTTGTTCGCTGACGATTCATGGGTAATGGATGTGAACATCTATCCCACAGTGGGAAAAAGATGAATAACTATCTGAATTAAAAACAGGACCAGAAGCAAATGATCATCAGTCACATACCTTTTCTTCATTGGCTTAAGTCACATTTGTTCATCAGTCAATTAATTAATGAAACCATGTGTCAGAGTTTAAGTTCCCCTGTGTGTTACAGCTTATAGTCTGGTGGGGTATGAGTAGGGGATATAGATAGTTACATGAACAAATGAATAAAGTGAGATGTATGGCCTGACCAACATGCAAAATGTAATGGGAGATCTTGCATTGACTCCCCACCTAATCTAAGAGGTCAAGAGAAGTTTCCCAGAGAAAATGATACATGAGCTGATACCTATAAAATTGATACAGATCCATCAGTCCAGGAGAAAGTAAACTTGTGAGAGGAGGGTGCTCAGGCCCACAGGCAGGAGGCCAAGGTTAGAAGCTGTTTGATGAAACTATGTTCCATGGTACTAGATGGAAGAAGATTGGGAATAGGTGACAATGGACATGCTTAAAGATTTCCTCTTCCTTTTCCTATAATTAGAGAAAAGGACTAATAGGGACATTTGTTGTTATCAACTTTCTCAGAAATGGAGAAAGCCAAGATCAGAGGAAGAAACTGATACTTTTGAAGACAGATCTTTTGTAAATGAGTAAGAAATCAAGAGATAAAAGTGAAGAAGAGGAAATAAAAAGAATTAAAATTTTCAGTGTACATGTGTACTGACTCCCCATGGTGACTGTAATCATTATGAATTACAAACATGTACTAATAAAAGTTAATATTTAAATTTAAAAAACCAAATGTAAACGTTTTCAAATTGAGAGAATACACAAACTTAAATTCTATTAGCTATTCTAGGTCCAGTTGTTTTGTCATGGTCTGATTACTTTTATTTTTTATAAGCAATATTTGAAACCATAAAAACATTTTACTTAGTGTTCTTGGATTAGAGATCTGTTAAAAAAGAAGGGTGTGAGCTTATTGGAAATATTATCTTATATCTGCAACATTTTGATTATTTTCACAGGATTTTGGCTCAGGGAAAAAGTGAAAGTGTTTATCTTTTTAAGTAAATACATCATTTGCTGTTTTCACAATTGGTTAGAACTTTGTCATATGCTAGCACCACTGGCCGAAGTATTCCATGCACAAAACAGAAAAGTAAATGTGTGTGTGTGTGTGTGTGTGTGTGTGTGAATTGTTAAAAGAGGAAATTCTAGATAGTCATAAAATTTTCAATCATGCATTGCATGTACCATGAAGGAAAGTGAAACATCAATGGGAGAGGGAATGAAGGCTTTAGTGATCCAAGGCACAAGAATAAGTTAATCACAAGAAAAGGACAGTAGCTGATTTGCCTGGAGAGAAAGAAAAACCTGACAGTGTAGCTCTCATGAGATCATGCTGAATTTCCACACTGTGTCTTTGGTATGCAGTGTGGAAACTGCGGAGGAAGCAACGCTACATCCAGCCCAGGGCTCTGAGTCCTTGAGCCACCGGGAGCGCCCAGGAATGTCTTGTCCTTTCCAGTTTCTAGTACTCTTATCTCAAGGGTGGTAGGGTACACCCGCAGGGTCCCCTTTCAGGTGCAGTGCTGCATGTGAGGCCAGCTACTGCCTCTGTTGCAGTTGCCTCGCAGTTTACCTCTCTGACCCCTATAGTGTCTCACCGCCTTCCTACACGTTGCTCCTGCACATGCTCCACAGTAAGCTAACTGCTCAGCACTGTAGTCCGCCGTTGTAGAGTCAGCAGCAGCGACTGAGGGGGTAGAAACTATAAACCAGAATTCCCATTAATAAATGTTAAATGCTGAGATATTTCTCCTTGCCTTAGGGCACCCAGCTAAACGAGAGATCGTCAAGATTAAAGACATTCAAGGCCTATTGGTGCACTTTCCATTACACCATGCAGGCCTTTGCAGCTCTCCGGAGGCCACAGTTGGAGAGACCTGCTCTTGCATGCGTTTCTTCCATTCTCTTTGCCATTGCTAACGCTGCTCTCCCAGCCCACCCCACTCTTCTCCATTATACAGATACATCACCATGGCCAGCTGGAGGTGTGCACCGACTCATTCCCAGAACGAGCTTTTGGGTCAGGCACTTTCCAGTGGCGCTGTCCAAGTGGTGTTCTCAACACAGTACACAGATGGTTCTCGGGCAACCTTGGACGTAAGGGAGGATTTCGTCCTCTACACTCCATCAATCAGTTGTCTTGCTCAATTCTCTGCTTTGGTTTTTTGTTTTATTTTTTCTTAATACCTATTTGTCCTGTTTACCGAGCTAGACTAGAATCTCTGCAGGAAAAGATATAGGGCTTCTGCACAAATTAACAAACTTTTCTGACCCCCTTGTGGAATAAGTATTATACTCTTATCAGGTGGGTGAATGAGACTGAGGGCTGCCTTCAGACTGCTCAAGAGCTGAGACAGTTTTCTGCCACTCATTATCCATCTTATATATAACAGTGTATTTTTAGAAACAAAGAGTCCCGTGGAGAGTAAGGAGAAGGGGGAAGTTATGAACGTTCCTCCAAAGGGCAGTTTCTTGAATGGAGCTTGGTAGTGAGTCACGAAGGTGACCAGTGAATACTGAATGTACATTTACCAAAGGAAGACATTTTAAGAGACAATTGCGTAGCCAGACTTAAGGGCAGATATTCATTGATGGTTCAACAGATACACACTGGGCAACAATAATCTTGGGATTAAGTGTTTATCAATCTACGGTCCATCTAACTTCTAGTACTCTTTGTGTATGTTTCAAATCTACCCACTTCCTTTCATCTGTCTCCATTATGGCCACCTCTCATCAAGACTCTGTCACCAACTTACTAGCTGGTCTCTAACCAATATCTGTTCCTGCTGTCCTCCAACTCATTTTCTCTTCTCCTACTGGAGACCTAATTTTTGTGTGCATCTAAAGTGTATCTCCTTACTCTGATTCCCTAGACTGTATAGATAAATGGCAAAATTTACTTACTCTGTAAGTTCAAAAATCTTACTCCATAAGGTCTTAAACCCCTTATGTCACCCTCCTTTCTATATTCCAGCCACATCAGCTTTGTTTCATGTTGCCTCCTGCTACCTGGGCTTTCCATGTGCTGTCCTCCTGGCTCAGGTGGATTTTTTCCATTACTCCTTTTCCTCCTTAACTTGTATTCTTTCTCCTGGACTCAGAGTCATTTCCTTAGGAAGCCTTTCCTGAGCTCCTCTTATCTGATCCACAACTTCTACTCCCTACACATATGATGGGTCCACCTTTTATTATATTGCAACTTTTATTGTATTATAATTTTACATTTCCTCAAAGATTTAAAGTTCATTTCCTTTTGCCTGATTCCTCATATATTAAGTTCTACAAGAAGAGAACTGTTTTGGCAAAATGGTGGCTCATCAGTATGGAGGACAAAGATCCCACCTGTATGGAGAAGGCCCATGTTACAGGAGAGAATGAGAAAATAAGTGACTAAATGAGTGGAGGATTCACATCTATCACTGTGCTGGATTGAGCCAAGACTAAGGAACTAGGCATAGTTTTTACTTAGTGGGGCTTTGAGCCTCTTTTCATTAAGCATAAAGACTGAAAAGTCAAAATGCAGCAGTTTGCGTTATGCACAGGCTCTCTGTGCCTCTCTTCTCTCCCTGACCTCCTATCATCCTTCTTTGTGCTAAAGATTTCTGGACTTGGGACCCCTGAAACTATAACTGAGTCTAGGATTGGTTTGTTTTGTTGTCAATGGTGTTCTGATGGCGGGATCCAAAGGAACATGTCCCTTTATACACAGAAAGTTCCGACAGTGATCATTTATTGGCTTTTGGCAACCTGTGGAAAGCCTTCCTTCTTTCACATTGTGTCTTCATAAGAGGACTACCCATTGCGAGGGCACATGGCCCATTTTGGCCAATAAGCATGCCTTTTAGGACCTAAGGATCTTTCCTCGCCAGGCACCCAGGGGAAAAGGTGAATGGATCCCTGGAACTTCTTAAAGGCCCTTCCATGCTGAGCTCTTCAATAATTCTCCTTCAGTCAATCTGAGCATATTTCTGTTGTGTCCCCAGTCCTCTTTGATCAGGGTTCTACTGGGACAGAGTGGACAAAGTACAACCCAAAGACTGGTTTCAGTGGTTACTTACTTTAGTAAAGTTTTATTAAAGAAAACTCACATTCTTTCATTTATGAATGTCTTGCTATTTTCCTCATACAAAGGGAAAGGGAAATTATAGGTGTACTTGTACACAAAATTAAAAACATTTACAGAAAAATGTTGGCTACCTCTGTTCTGGAGAATCAGTTTCCAATGCCATGTGCTATCGACTATACACAAGCAATGGCCTTCTGCATCCAGAATGGTATCAGATGCGTACTATCCTTGAGAACTGAGACAGTATTTCTCTCATATCACCTTCTCTAAGGTTTAATATTTGCACTTAAGCTTGATTGAAAAATGCTGCTTCCACCTGACTAATGCTAGCCACTCTGCCAATGTTTTCTGGCTTAACTTTCTAGGACTCTGATCCTCTATGCTGGCTCTTTGTTATATTTATATAGGGAAGGTTGTTGGGAATTGACTAAAGAACTGAGACCTAAATTCAAGTATTTTTAAATCTCTCTGAACTTTGAAGAAAGTTCTTTTTTTTTCCTATGGCTTAGCCTCATCTTCTACTGGGCAAAGAGACTGAACTAGGACTTCAAAATTATCTTCCAAAATTTGATAATTTAAGCCAAGACAAAATCAACCAGATATACAAATATTCATGAACAAAGGGTGAAGTGGACCTTAGGGGAAGCAAAAAGAGAATCTAACATTATGCATGATTGGAAATACCACAACCTGGTGTGTGAAGCTGTGTGCAAAGGCAGGAGTGTGCATGTGTGTTTTAAAAAGCAACAGCCACCTGAATTAGTTGGAATATTGTCATGTCTGGAGCCAGAAGAGGAAACCAGCTGGCACACAACGTCTCATTTACATCCCAAACTGAAACCCATGCTGAATAGCTGATTAGTGGGGAACTTAGAGACAGTCCCTAAGCAGAGTTTGTTTTACTTTTTACTGGCAGACTCGGTCCAAAAGCTTGCTTGAAATTACAGTCTAGAAAGTGCCTGCTTAAATTCCTTTAACAGGCAACCCCCTCTCAGTAGAGACAAGTTTGAGCCTGCCCCCTCACCTCAAACAGACCATCCATCTGCATTGTTTACGATGGCCCGGGGCTTCAGGTAGTTTAAAGCACCCCATCAGATTGCTTCTCAGCCTTCCCCTGTAGACTAAATAGTCCTGATTTTGTCAGCAACTTTCATACTCTGAGGGCATTCTTATTAACTGTTTTTATACTCGGCTGCCTCTGCACGGATTCCCTGCTATACTCACTGGGCTGGCTCTTCTAAGAGCTCAGAGATGGGATCTGGGACTTGGCTCAAGGCTCTCTCTTCTTCCCTTTAAAAATATGTTGATGATCATGTGTTGAGAGTTAATGACAATGGTCAGCCCGGCATGCTCAAGCTTAAACTTGCAATTGAGTCAGGGAATTGATGAAATAAGCCTCAAAATCCAGGACATTCATCCTATAATTAAGAGCCACTAATGTATGGACAAAAAAGGTCAGCGAGGCCTACTTCTGGTCTCCACAAATTAAAGGGCTTCAATGGCTCCAGATAAAGATTTTCCAAGTAGTACATTAACTGAGTATTTATTGAGCATCCACGGTATGCCAGGCATTGTGCTAGCTTCTGGGTTGCAGAAATGGATAAAAGAATGAAGATCTCTTGTCCCCACAATGCTTATAGCTGCCTGGAGGCTATTGGGAAGGGAACACACGCACAAAGTACACAGAAAATTGTAATAGAATGGATGAGAAAAAAATGTGGAGGCTCCTAATGCATAATTGGGGAATGAGGTAAGAAATGATAACAGGGACGGAAGCAGGATATGATACTCCCTGCTGAGAGAAGAGAGTTAAAAGAGCTGCTTTCACAGACCCAAAACAACTTTTATTTGCTGCCTCAGAAAATAGAAGAGAAAGGTGAGAACTGAAGAATGGTGATGCTCTAAACCAGCTAAAATGATGACAATTCCTGTAACTGGAGGGTGAGTTTGCTCTCTGTGGGACATTTGGGAATGCCAGGGGATATTTTTAGATACCATATATCAGAGTGACTACTGGCCTACAATCTATAAATGGAACCTAGCTGTGCTGCTCCACATCCTACAATGCACAAGACAGTCCCCTGGACAAAGCCTTGTCTGGCCCAGAATGCTCATAGTGCGGGGGTTGAGAACCCCCGTGTGAGTTGCTAATGCAGGAGAGCAGCTGCAGCAGATCTATTTCTAACTTTCACCCTCGACACGGAGCAGCAGGGCAAAGAGCATCTGAAAGAGTACAAGCTAAGAGTGATAATTTACTGTAGTCCTGCAGGTAAAAGGTGAGCTAGAAACCTGCCCGAATTCTCAGCCCTGCTGAAGAAACACAACTCTCTCAGCTTGGGAAGTGAGAATGAAAGGCTCTCCACAAAGACCTCCAAGCACTGACTTCTCTGAACTGGTGAGGATGGGAAGCTGATGAGAAAATGAAGTAAAATAAGTATTTTCAACTACAGGCTATAGATAGCTTGCCATTGGGCTGTGCTTACGCTGAAACTATGTACAGTAAAAGAATTAGGAGTAAAGTGTTAGCTTGCTTTTGCACAAAGTGGTACACACGCACACACACACACACACACACACACACAGAGGACATGATCCCATATATTTGTGGAGCATATTTGACATTTCTTGTGACAGGTGGGGTCCTATAAATGAAATAATGGACAGCTGTTTAGCATGATAATGTTTTCCATATTATCAGATCAACTTGGAAAACTGATAGTATCTATTACTAAGAAAAGTAAAGCCTTTTTATATAGGACTTTAATACACAGTGCACTAAGACAGCAATTCCCACCTATATCTTTGTCTTCACTCAATCCCTGAATAAAGCATCTAGTAATACTGTATAGTTATTGAGCACTCATTTCTGTACTATTATATACTATTACTGTACTTATGTGTTAATGTACTATTTATTGAGTAGTATGCACCGGGCTCCGTGCTGAGCATTTTCAATAAGTTTGCTTACATAATCTTGTAGAGTCATAGCTATTTTTCTTTCACTGTTACATTTCAAAAACTGAAACTCATGGAATTTAATGGTGATCTCCCTAAAGTTGCAACACTAGTAATGGTTAGCGAGCTCCTCTCCAAAGTCCTCAACTTGAACCCAATGTCCTGGTTTCTCTTGTCAACAAGAGTGAGCATTTTAAGAGGCCATCTGCAGCAAGCCTTTCTGTAGAGTATCCTGGATCTTGAAAGTGAGGCTGACCATTCACTGAACTCTGAAGCATCTCCATGCTCTTCCAGGAGTATTTGGGCCCACTAAGTGCTGGCCACTTCACAGTGATGCACCTGGCTTCTCCCAAGCACTGTCACCATGACACTCTAGTAACATGGGCAACTTGAAGTCTTGCTCCAGCAAGTACATAGCAGAGAGATGACTGTGGGTCCTTCAAGACCATCCTGGTAAAGGCCATAGATTGCACTCACAAGTCCCAGGTCCCATGCTGAACTAGAAAAGAGAGTTTGGATTCTCTCCAGACATGTAGACCCCAAATAGATCTCACTGGGTCTGTTTGTTTGTTCCTCTGTGATAACCACAGGATGTTTTCTAGCTCCTCCACAGGTAAGAATTTATTATCATGCTTGACCCTTTTGCGTGTTTTCCTAATTTTACTTTACAAGTGTGTGCTTTTTCTGCTGTTGGCCACTCATACTTCATTCAAGTCAAGCCAAGTGTCTCCAGGCTTTTAAGGAGATGTGCAGTGATGCCCTGGAACTCGTCTCTTCACAAGCAGACCTGTGCCACAAAATACCGTACTTTCCTCCTCTGAACTAGAATTTCATTTCCCCCAATCACAGAGCCCTGGGTCAAATTAGCCCCTTTAGAGGGGCCCTACATAGCACAAAGTCCTGTGTTGACCAAGAGCCTACTCCACAGGCAAAACTGAACTGAGTCCCAGTGGCTGGGAGCCAGGCATGCCTAGCCTCCATGTATGGCAGCACATTTCTGCGAAGTTCCAGACACAGGCTTTTCAAAAAGGGCCTGAATCCCTGTATTTCTTTCCAAGAGGTCACCTATTTTTCAGGAAAAAACTATGATCCAGCTCAAGCTCAAAAGTCACCACTAGAAACACCCCATATTAGGAAGCAAAGGTGAAGATTAAGAAAACAAATCCTGGCTGCTTCTGATTCCCTCTCTTGGACCCAGGAAATCACATGTGGTCCATATGTGGTATAAACAGTACCCTCCTAGAAAGACTGATCTCCTACTTCACGCCTCAGGAGCATGTTGTAATGATTTCCTGGAGTCACTATAACAAATGACTACATACTTGGTGGCTTACGAAGCAACAAAAATGTGTTCTATTACAATTCTGGAAAGCAAAACCCAGAATTGGGTTTTCACTGAAAGTGAAATCAAGGCATACACCCTCCGGGGTCTCTAGGAAAGGACCCATTCCTTGACTCTTCCAGCTCCTAGTGTCTGCCTGTACTCCTTAGCTTGTGGCCACATCCTCTCCACAGGTCCTTCTGATCTACCACATTGTGTTATCTGTGCATTTAATGTTTCTCTCTCTCTCTCTGTCTCTCTCTCTGTCTCTCTCTCTCTCTCTCTCTCTCTCTCTCTC
>NDGN011553662.1:0-27860 GCA_002564285.1 Tympanoctomys barrerae | reverse complement strand
GAGATCCTGTACCTCAGATTGTAGAACCTTTGTCAGTGTCAGCCATGTGGATGAGTCACGTTCTCTTTGTTCTTGCAGTTCACTGAGTTCTCTTAAAATGACTTCAGATTCCTTGCCCGGCAAATCTTTCATTTACATGTCTTTAGAATAATTTGCTGGCATTTGGTTTTACATTTGTTGAGGCCCTATTTCCTTGGTTATTCTCATTTTGTGTAACTTGCATTCCTATCTGTGTACTGACATGGTTGGTATTTATTCCTTTTCACAATCTGGGCTTGACAGTATTCTGTTTTTCAGTGACTTGTTTCAAAATCCAGTGAACCTATGTGCATGTTCTTTTGTAGCTTTAGAGGAGCTCAGATTGGCTCTTCATTTGGTAGTGTCCACCTGGAGGAGCTCATGGGAGTCACAGACAGGATCCGAGCTGTGTAGGACCATCTTACACAAGACTTGGGTCACTGGGGCTGGCCAGTGTCCACCCTGCTCACTCTTTGGAGTGGAGAAATTGTGAGAAGATTTTCTGCCCTTGGTGTGACAGGTGGCGTGTGAGGATCGATACTGTGGTTGAGAGAACAGTTCTGTCCACTATCCAATCATCATTCCACTCATCCTTACTATCCACAGGAGTTCCACAGCCTCCTTTCTTACTTTCTTTAGTTCATGTGAAGGTATGCTTGTGCTTAGATTATTGCTCACAATTACGTTTCTGTGGGGAGTTGACACCAGGGAACCCTGCTGCATCCTGTTACTCCCTTTGTTTCAGTGCTTTTGCCAAATTTGAAGGTTCTGTGGGATGCTGGTGAGTTAGTCTGAAATTGCCAAGCTACCGTTTTTTCAAATCACATGTTTTAGGCAAAAGACAAAAGTGGGGTTGTCTACGCACATGTGCTACTTCTCTGTTGAGCCTGACTTTGAATTTGTGTGTCATTCATAGCAGGAGAACTTAGGCTATGATTCTCCAATTAACAGAGATTAGCTGCTCTAATCTCTCAGACCTGAGGATGTAAAGTCCTACAGACTCCAAGTTACAGTGTAACAGCTTTACATGTGAGCAGTACAAGTGACGGAACAGACTAAAGTTTAATGAAACTCATCTCTGATTTAGGCCCTGATTTAGATAATCAGTTCTTTTGCTTATCTCTTTACGAGAGGAAAAGGAAAAATCCCAGTGGGTATCTGTGGGGATTCTGTGGTTAGTATACGATAAAATATTTCCACATATCTCAAGAGGGGAAAATGAGCTCTTGTTGGAGAATAAAAAAGAAGAAAATTGAATGAGAAGCTATAAGTAATATCAAGATGATTCAGGCAGTAGAACAAGAGTGCCAAAGAAAATAATAAACTGAATAGTATACTGGACAGATCACATTACAAATTATTTCATTGTAGTTCATTAGTTTTGGTTGTTGCTGTTATTGGTGGTGGTGGTGGTGGTAGTGGTGGTAGTGGTAGTGGTAGTGGTGGTAGTGGGTGGTTTTGTTTCTTGGTTTTGTCTTTTTTAGACAGAGTTTCTGTATGGAGCTCAGGCTGGCCTTGAGCTCACTTTGTAGTCCAGGATGGACTCAAACTTGGCAGTGATCCTCCTGCCTTAGCCTCCTGAGTGCTGAGTATAGGTGTGTGCCCCCCACCCCCAGCAATTGTAGTTAACTGGAAAACAGGTCAATGGAAAATTCTTACATCGAAGCATACAAGAAAAAAAATTAAGATAAGAAGGTAAGAAATTATTAATATGTTTTTTATTCTTAATATTGGAGTTAAAAAGCAAAAGGCAAACAGAATATAGGTAATGTTCACAGAACTATTCGTTTAGTATTTTTTTAAATGGGAGAAAATATTTCAACCCACTATTTTAGAGTGGATCCCATACTTCTCAGAAACAGTTACATTTTTTTCTCATTTTATTCAGATTTTAATTTTTTTCTTCTGTGTCTTCAAACCTTCAGCTGATGTGCAAAAAATGTTTCATTTTGAAGGGCCAGTGAGATACTCAGTGTACTATGCATCTCCTTTGGCAAGTAGAAGGACCATGGTCAATCCCTGGTCCTGCTTGCTGTGCCAGCCCCCCACCCCCAGGGTGAAGGGAACCAAGAGAAGGAGTCTGGGCATGGTGGTACACACCTGTACCCAATGCTGGGGAGGCTGAAAACAGGAGCATCACTACAAGTCCAAGCTGCATAGTGAGACCCTGAACCAAATACATAAAATGGAAAGAAAAGAGTTTTATTTTGGGATTATGTCTTGCATGCAGGAGCCTCTATTTGATTGTGTGATACAACTTGGTTTGCTTTATTTATAGTGAGAGTATCTTTAGATATTGTCTGTATATAGTGAAAAGTTGTCTTAAGTCTCTTGAGTCAATCAGTCGCATTTATTCTAACTTTTCTGTTAGGTCTTTGGGGACAAGGTAGGTAGGTAGGTAAATAGTTATTCTTGTCATCTGCGAAGACATTATTTTGTTGCTTTTTGGTTTGCATGGGTTTTTGGTTTTATTTGCTTAATTTTATGTTTTTAGCCTAATTGCACAGGCTAAGATTTCCAGTACTGTGGCAAATGGAGGTAAAACCAGCAGATATCCTTGCTTTGTTCTTTATTAAAAATAAGGAGTTTGAGGTTTTTGCGAATGAGTAATGATATTAACTGAATTTTTTCATAAAAGTGTCACATTTATATTGAGGACACTTCCTTCCATGCACAGTTGCATGAGAGTTTTTATCATGAAAATAGGCTGAATTTTGCCTGATACTTTTTCTGTATCTATCGACTAGATCATATGATTTTTATCCTTTGTTCTGTTACTGTGCTGTATCTCATGGTTTGATGTCCTGAAGATGAACATGTTTGCATCCCCAAAGTAATTCTTACTGAGTCATGGTATATGGTCCTTTTAATGGGCTACTGAATAAGTTTCCTAGCATCTTTCTGAGAATTTTTCCATCTTGGTTCATTTGTGATATATAGTATGTTATTAAAATATAGGGAATTTTAAAATTGTTTTTAAAACTTGTTTAAAATACTCATACATCTGAAAAAGTAAATAAATCTGAAAGGTACAATAGATATTGTGAAAGTGAAAGAAACTACTCAAAAGAAAGAACAAATGGGATGAGGAAAAGGAGAAAAGAAAGAGAAAGAAGAGGGACACACACACACACTAGCTAAGATAATTGTACTGCTAATTTCTATTAACTTATTGAAAGAAACAGTTAATGCTTAATTTTTTAACCAATTTTACATGTTTATGTCTTATAATCTGAACAACTACATTGAAGACAAAATATGCAATGCAACAACCATTGTTGAATTCCTATCTTTTTTTAAAAATTCTATATCATTTCTTTTTTTTTTCTCTGTGTCATTTCTATTTTTTTTTATTCTCTAAAAAAAAGAAAAAAAAAAAAAAACCACTCATATTCTTGTTCTTGTCACTTCCTGCAGCACTTCCGGAAGTCTTGTCTCATGTCTGTAGTCATGCTGTTAAGGGTGCCTTTATGGCCTGTACGTAATTTAAAATGTTCCCCTCTCATGGTCATTTTGACTTTGAAGACCCAGAAGTCATGAGGTGCCAAGTGCAGTGAATGAGGCTGATAAAGATTTAGCTTTTACTTGAAACAAATGACCATAAACAGTTGATCACTAAAGTTATCATAAGATATGGCGAATAGTTACATTTAAAAATTAATTACAAGTGAAGGTTCATAACAGGTAAAAATTAAAAATAAATACATTTACACTGCTTAATCGAATAAAATAATTGTTGAAAAATCTCCATAGGCAAACCTGTAAGGAAGAACAGTTCTAGGCCAGGTTTACTCAGAGATGGAGGGGTCTGTGCCCATCCCACTCAGCTCCTGACCTGGCTCTGGCACCTCCTACCAGAGGCCCCTTCCTTTGCTCAAGTCTTTGCACTCTTGGTACAGGTAGCCAATAAATGAGGGCCATTTGAAACAGTGTTCCCCTTAGGAATACATCAGGATTATTTTAAGCCTTTTTCTGGCTTTTTCTTACTGTGTTAAAATTTGATTTCTCAGAATTAGTTCTGTGTGACTAAAGAAGTTACATGGAAATCAAGTTCATCATGGCAAGAAAGGACACTTCCATGTGCATGACCTACAAAATATGCAGCTTTAATACCCAGAAGTAACCACATGTCTTTTTTTTTTTTTTTTTTTCTTCCTAGAATGCCAGATACTATTTGGAAAGGTAAGTTTTCGTTTGGACACAGTTGAGTCAGAAGCAGGAGTCTGATGTGCTGGGTGAGCGAGGTTGGGAGGGATGGGGTGGTTCTGCCTCCTGAGAGTGTAAGTATCATCTGTCCATGGGGGCCCTGGGCCCTGTGCACACAGCTCAGAGTGTCTTTCCCCTCTGTTTAATAGAAGTGAGTCGCTACTTCTTCAGTCCCTTGTGCCAGCTCGTATCATAGACCTGAGTTCATGTCAAATGAAAAGAATGAGCAAAGTGCTAACACTGCACCAAAGTAAGCTGACGTCCGTCCGTGAGTACACAATACAGTTATGTTATTGCAGGGCATGTCTGTGTTCCCTGCACGGGGGGCGGGGAGGGGCTACAGGACAGGGTCAGTATGAGTTTGAGGTCATCCTGCACTATGTAGCAAGAATCTGTCTGAGAATAAAGAACTTCCAGCCCCCATAAATGAAAATAAATTTTAATAGTTTAAAGATTAGCAAGCATAATGTGCTATACTCGTGAGATAACTGTATAAAGAAAATGTATAAATTTCTTATTTTTATGTAAATTCTTTACCATCTTCCCAACCCTCAAACGTAATTACAGGCAGATTCTGCTACTTACATATTTAAAACTTCAGGGGTAATTCTACACTGTGTACAAACAAGGATTGATATGCCTACCCTCTCCATGTAGTTTTGCCTTTCCCAGAGCATCTCATCAGGGGAGTCACAGAAGATCTTAGAATAGGGCCTGGTCTTTGGAGGTGGCTTCGTTCACTTAGCATAATTCAAGTGAGAGGCATCCAGGTGACTTCGTTGATCAGCAGTTTGTCCCTCTTTACTTCTGATAGTATTCCATTTTGTAAACACGCCATAATTTATTTGTTCTTTTGCAGTTCCATAGACATTTGGGCTACGTCCAGGTTTGAGCTGTTAATTTTTCATACATACATTTGCATAAATATGACTTGGTAATTCCTGACTGACTCTTTAGGAGTGGAATTGCCAAACTTGTTTTCTAAATTACCTTTTGCCACTTTTCATGTCCGTCAGCAAAACATAAGCCATTCAGTTACTCTACAACCTCACCAGCCTATGGTGCCATCAGTTTATTCGTTTTAGATCTAATGTACAGACAGGTAGTAGTATCTCATTGTTATTTTAACTTACATTTCTGGGATGACTAATGATTGGGTATATTTTTATTTGTTTATTTACTATCTTTATGTCTATTTTGGTGTCATTTATCTAAGCCTTTACTCTATTTCTAAAATTAAGTTTCACATTTTCTTACTGAGTTTTGATTTTTTTTCCATATATTCTGCTTATCAGTTGTTTTTCAGATATGTGTTTTGTAAGTATTTTATACTATTACTTTCCAGCTATATCTTTTGAATGAAAGAAACTTCAGTGAAGTTTAATTTATTACACTTTTTTTCCTTTTATAGGTACTGATTTTCTGTGTTTTAGTAAATAAGTCTTTGGAAACTCCAACAAAGATTTTCTTCTAGAAATTTTGTAGTTTTATATTTTACATTTAGGTGTATGAGCTATTGGAATAAAACTTGTATATATTTCAAGAAATAGTGAAAATATTCTTTTTCCTGTCTTTTTGTTATTATTTTGTGCATGGGTATCCAATTATTTCAGTGCCAACTGGAGAGGGTCATTTCTTGAGCTGAGTTTGACACTGCATTTAGCAGTTCAGTTCGCAAAGGCATATGTCACCAGGCCTGTCATGCGTTCTAATAGGTCTGCTGATCATTGTGTCTTTTTGTCAACACCACACTAACTTGATGGGTAACGCTGTAGAAAGTCTTGAAAGTAAGGACTGTGAATTCTCCTAATTACTAAATTTTGTGGTTCTTTGAAACAACATCTTGCTGTTGTTGTCCAGACTGGCCTGGACCTTGTGATACAGTTCGGGTTCCAACTTGTGATCCTCCTGCCTCAGCCTCTCAAGTGCTGGGGTTACAGGAATGTACCACCACACCCCACTCAAATTAACTTTTGCTGGTTTTCCTACTCTAGAGTTTTTTATTTTCCACACAAATTTTACAGACAGCCAACTTGTTGACTTCAAAACAGTACTGCTGGAATTGAGTGGTATTGTTTAAGTTGCAGGTGAATTTGGGCAGAATTAATATTGTGATGACATAATAAGCAATATTACATGTAAAGATTACATATATTTTAGTGAGATTGATTCCTATGTATTTTATGTTTTAGTTCTATTTTAAATAGCATTTCTAAGTACCAGTTTGCAATTCAAGTCTTATCTATTTCTAGTTTATTAGTTATATTAGAAATGGAAATTGTATTGCCACTTGTATCTTATAATTATGCTAAACTTATTCATTAGATCCAATGAATTTTTTAAACATATATAGATTCCATATTTTTTCCTAAGACAGTCATATACTCTGTAAGATGCTAATCAAAAATTATGCTGTAAAATCTGGTCTGTTTAAATTTTAAAAAAGAAAATTACAGCCAGCACTCTCGTGACTGAAACAGGAGGATCACCACAAGTCTGAGGCCAGCCTGTGCTGCATAGTGAGTTCAAGATGTGCCTGAACTATATAGCAAGATGCTGTCTGAAAGAAAAAAAAAAAAGAAATATTACTGTAAAAGACATATTACCATCAATTCCCCTCTCAAAATGGTTCTGTAAACTTGTATCCCATCCTCCTTGCCCCTTCTGAAGCAGTTCTGCAAGTCCTCTTGAATGTCTTTAAGCTATGCAATTGAAAACATGATAAATGCTCCTGCCAAGTACCATTCAACAGAAAGACAGGCTCCTGAGAACATCGCAGTGTGTCCTCATTAATTCATTCATTGGACCAGGACCATGTGACCTTTGGCTCTTTTGCAAAGCCAAAATGACCACAAAAGATAAATGTTTTGAATCAACTCAGAATAGTTATACAGCCACAATAGTGCAACTAACGACACACAAAGAGATTTCAGATCTGAGGAGGCTCAGGCAGGAGGATCACAAGTTCAAGGCTAATTTGGGCTCCATAGTAAGTTCAAGGGGAGCCGAGACTATATAGTAAGACCCTATCTCAAAAAACAGAAAACAAAAAGAAAGTGGCAAACATGGAGTAATAGGTGTGTTCATAACAAGGGTATTTTGAAGGGAATTAATGGCAATGAGACTTACTATAATAAATTTTTTTAAATTTAAACTTTAACCATAATTTTACTCACAGCTCATACAAATATGAACAGTTTTATGTTTTCCTTCCCAATGTCTTGCCGGACTTGTTTCAGACCTACAGTATGTTGGACAGTAGTAAGAATGCATACTTGCCTTAATCTTGATCATAGAGCAAAAGCAAGTGCTAACCATTCACCTGAAAATTTGATGTTACTGTATACTTTTTATAGTTGCTGTTCAACTAAAGCATGACTTTATTCCTTTTCTTTTTAGGTAAGGGTCTATAGGATGTTCAGGGTCTCACTACTAGATCGGACTCTTAGTGATCCGCCTGTTTATAGCCTCCCAAGAGCTGGGATTACAGGCATGTGTCACCACGCCCAGTCTCAATTGCTGTCTCAGCACGCCCTGGTGGCAGGCCCAGCGCAGCAGGCATGGGAATCAAATCCCTGACCCTTGCCCCTGCTTGCAAGCACTTTAATCTGCTGAGCTGTTTGGCTGGCCAGCATGACTTTATTCTTAATTTGATGAAAATTTTTCTCATGAATGTTTGTTGAGATTTACCAAGTGCCTTTTCTGTATCTCTTTAGTGTTTTTTTTCTTAAGAAACTGTTAAATAAGGTAGATTGTGTTGACTGATAGTAATGCATTAAAATAGTCTCACATTCTTAGCATAAACACTTGGCAATGATGTTTTGTCCATTTTATATACTGGTGTGTTTAATGTGCTAGCATTTTGTTAAGAATGTTTACATTTTGATTCGTAGGAGACAGTCTATATATAGCCACTTGCTTTGTAATCACCTACTAGCACATTAAAATTAATTCAGTTCGGCTGGGGAATTAGCTCAGTAGAATAAGTGCTTGCTTGGCAAGCGCAGGGTCCTGAGTTCAATCCCTGGTACTGCAAAAAAACAAAAACAAAAAAAAAAACATTTAATGAATATTATAGGGCCCGGGGAGATGGTTCAGTGGAATAAGCGCTTCCCTGGCAAGCGTAAGGGCCTGAGTTCAATCCCTGGTTCCACAAAAAAATAAATAAATAAATAAAAATAAAAAAATTTAATTCAGTTGGCTTTTGATATCTGGATAATCTATTTGGTTCTTTGTTAAATGTGTTTAGACTTGCTTTTCAGTTTTCATAGTCTGTCTGTGTTTTTTGCTAAGCATGTGCTCTGCCATGGAGCTATACCCCACTCTTATATCCCTTATAGATTTTTAGTATTTTCTTCTCCAGGCATAGAAACCTAAGTTATTTTAAAGTCTATGCCAGTAACTGTGGTATTTAAAGTTCCTTACAGATTGATTTCTGCGAGTCTTGGCCAGTAGTAGTTTTATATTTTGTGAGTGTGTTTCCTTTGACTTTTGATACTAAGTTGATCCTTATTCTTCAGGTATTATTTTTAAGAATTCTTTGTTGCCAGGAATAAAGCCATATATTTTTCCAGAGAAAGTTTGCATGGCTTCTGATAGTTTCCAATAAATGCTGAGAGTCTGGGCTGACTTGCACCTTAGCGTTCAAGGCCCCTGGCTTTGGGGACTGCTCTAATGATGTAGATTGGGCTACCAGTTGAAGGATTTAAGTTAATTTAACTTGCTGAAGTTAAGTAATAGAAGTTAAAGAACTTGCTGCTGGATTAGATGTTAAAGGAAGTAAGAAATACAGGACTACTCTGGATTTATAGCTTAATCAGCTAGAGCGACAAGGGTGCTATTAGCTGAGAAGCAGGGGGAGGAGGGGAATGGGGCTTGGGTTCCATTTTGGATGTATTACGTTTGACATTCCCATATTACACCCAAGTGGTAATTGGGAGTTTGCTTGTGAAGTGAATCATGAACACACAGAAGATATTTAGAACTCAGTCTGAAGTCACCTACAGTAGAAAATGAAAATAGTAGAAGGAAAGAAGTCTCCAGGACCAAGCTCTGAAACAAAACACAAATTTGGGGATTGAGAGGAGATGGAAAGATCAGTCTAAGATACGAAAAGGGCAAGTAGCAGTCTCCTTTGGGCATAAGGAATCACAGTGAGCTTACTTCATGTTCTCTGGTTCTATGGAGAATTTTCAGTGCTTTTCTAGTCTCTGCTAATACATTCTCCTTTGATTTACTTGTATGAAGTACTTGCTGTCAGCACTTTTAGGAATTTATGTCACATAGGAGATGTTTAAGATGAGTAGAGTGATTAAGTCCAGGGAACAACCATGAATCAACTGTTCTTTTAGTTGAGACCAGTATTTCTGGCTTTTCCAAGATTGGAAAAATATCTTTAGGGGACAAGAGGTGGATGTCAGGGTAGGACTGGGTACTAGGACAATTTTACTGCTTCTGGGGTGAAGAAACTCCTGCCTGGAACCTCAGAGATTCCCTGTATCTGCCTGAGACTTGCTCCTGTTACTTGGGAAGCATTTGCATATAAAAAGTTCATCTCTTTAGTAGTGGCTTTGATGGATGCCTATGTGATGTAAATTTCTCTCCATCTGCAGGACATATAACTTTGGATCCTGAAATGGCTCATCCTTGCCTGGCATTTTCTGAAGACCTGAGAACTGTGAGATTTAGAAACATCCATAACAATGTGCCTGGAAACCTAGGGAGTTTCGACTTCAGTGCTTCCGTGTTGGGTGCAGAAAGCTTCTGCTCCGGAAAGCACTACTGGGAGGTAGCTGTGGACAAGGCCGCACAGTGGCAGCTGGGCGTGTGCAGAGACCCTACAGACAAGCAGGACAGTGTGCTTGAAGCTTCTCCAGACAAATTCTTACTCGTGGGATCTGTGATGGGGACTGATTACACCTTCTGGGTCTTTCCTCCTTTAAAAAAGATCTGCTTGCAAAAGGAGATGCAAAAAGTTGGAGTTTTCTTGGACTATGAGTTTGGTCACATATCATTCTACAATGTCACAGAGAGATCCCTCATTTATAATTTCTCTCATCTCAGCTTCCAAGGAGCTCTTAGACCTCTGTTTTCTCTTTGTATTCCAAGTGGAGACATGAATTCAGACTCTCTGACTATCTGTGCCCCTTGTGTTCCTTCCTGAAATGTCAGTGTTGCAAGGGCAAAATCATAGAATAGCAAATTTACAGATATTTTATAGTAACAGTTAAAAATCAGTTCATAGCCGGTGACAGCCCACGCTGCCCATCACATAGTGCAACTGCTGGGCTCCGTTGGCCTTGACTGTGTCCAGCTGCTGCTTGCACCTCACCGGGCTTTCAGCTTGACCACATCCAGGTGCAGTGTCTGTGTTTCTCAACTTAAAATACATATGTTTGTAGCTTTGATTCGACTTGCTTCAACTGGCCCAGTGAAGGACACTTGTAGCTCTACCCACTGTTCTCAGATCCCCTCTCTTCTAGAATGTTCCTGTGTAATGATAAATAACTCCTGTTAAATAAACCTGTTTAAAACAACTCTGCCTAACAATATATGACACAATTCCTATAGTCACTGTAACCAATCATGTAATAACCTGCAATTACTTTCCACTTTAAGCTTTGTACTTTCCAGTTGTGAACTGTATTTAAACTCAACCCTGACTCTGGGCTGATGATTTAGAACTGGTTCCTAACAGCCAACTAGCAGAATAAAAGTTGCCTTCTAATTCCTCTCAGTGTAAAGAATCTTCCATTTGGTTTGATACTGCTCTTTCTACAACAGTGTTAGCTCTTATTCTTTTCCCTTGATCACAAGAGACCAGAAAGTTAAATGCAAGATGTGATAAAAGACTCTTTAAAAAATAAAAATAAAAAACAATGTGGTAAAAGAGTTTGTAGAAGTCATCCCATAAAAGACTTCCATGAGTTGGATGCCAGTATAATCACCAGAGTCTTTGCATTGATGGGACTTTCAACGCTTGTTTAGTGGATGAGGTTGCATTTAAGCTGAATTGTGAATGATTATAACCAGAAGACCCATGACAAGTTAGAATAACAAATTCATGTGCATCATAGGATTAGTGTAAGCATGTTTATAGCAGCACAACTTGTCATAGCTGATAAGCATGTTTATAGCAACACAACTTATTATAGCTAAATCTTGGAAACAACCCAAATGCCCATCAAGTGAGAAATGGATAAAAAAGATGTGGCATTTTTATACCATGGAGTAAGCTATAAAGAAAGATAAGCTGGAGGCTTTTATAGGTAACCAGATGCAAATAGAAATAATGAAATACATCAGACTCATACTTGTAAACATCGTATTGTCTCCCTAGTGTAAGAACCTAAAAGAATAAGTAAAATCTGAAAGGTACAACAGATACTATAAAAGGGAAAAAATCTTCAAAGGAAAGGAACAACTTGGATGAGGAAAGAGAAAAGAAAAAAAAGGGGAAATATAATGGATACATAAGGTAGCTAAGATAATTACTGATTTCTGTTGTTTTATTGAAAGGAATCCTTAATTTTTTGACCAATTTTACATGCTTATATCTGGTAATCTGAACAACTATTTTGAAGACAACAGTATGCAATGTAACAACCATTGTTGAATTCCTATCATCTTGTTTTTGAAATTCTTTAAAATAAAAGAATTTAAGGACTCCGTGGCATAAGTGCCTACCTGGCAAGCTCAAGTTCCCGAGTTTGATCCCTGGCACTGTTAAAAAAAGGTAAAAGAATTGGAAAATTTCTTTAAAATAATAAAAAGAATACAGATGCAGTCTGGGGTCCTCAGAACTTGGATTAGGCATTAGAACTACTCCTGAAAGTATCTGCAGAGTGAAGTGCAGTGAGGGATAAGAGAAAGCTCCTGGTGCCCTTGCACATTGGAGAAACCCTATTACGAATTCAACCTATCATTCAACTTGAAAGAAATAACTTAATTGTCCTGCATTATTTATATATTTGCTTAGAAGTATGTAGTGCTGAGAACCAAAGATTTAAGGAGGGATTTTTTTTGGTATCAGAACTCAAACTCAAGACCTCATACTTGTCACGAAGTGCTCGTGCCACTGAACTATATCCTCCATCCTGAAGGGACTGTTAGGTAAAATGTCTGTGGTACTTATTATTTTTTCTCTCATTTATTTATTTACTTACTTACCTATTTTGCAGTACCAGGGACCAAACTCAGGACCTTGCACTTACCAGGCAGAACTTACACCACTGAGGTGTATCCCCAGCCCTTACTTTTCCTTATTCTTTTTAACAAAAGATATTGGTTAATCTTATTACTCAGGTATAGAAACTATCAGAGACTTTTAACTTTTTTGAAGTCACATGGTTAAGAATCTGAAGAAATTAAAGTAAGGAATTAAATCTAGTTATATGAAAAAAAGCAAGATCCCAGCACCCAGTTGGGGAGGGGATAGGACAGGCACAATAAAGTGACACACTGCATTCCTAGCTCGTGCACATGAAAGCCTTGGTCCTGATCCTATTGCATACAATTGGGTAGGCTTCCTGAGTGCGTTGAGCACACCTAGGAGAGCAGTGGTCCAATTTTATTTACATTCACAAAAATATAAGCCATTTTCTGTGCCGCAGGAAGGGTGATACTTACCTTTCCCTCTACAACCTTTATTGGCACACTGACAGCTAAGTAGGGTTCTGTGTTGTTTTGTTTTGTGGTGTGGATTGAATCCAGGGCTACACCTCCAGTTCTTTTTTTCGTTTTGAGACAGGGTCTCTCCAAGTCATGTTCCTCAGATTGGCCTTGCATCTGCAATCCCTTAGCCTCCAAAGAGCTGGGGCTGTAGGCTCTCACTGCCACGCCTGGAGGCTAATTTCTTAAGGTTGGGTGGACTGAAAAGGAGTGAAGGACAAATAGAGGAAAATTGTTTGTGTTAAGTCGTGGGGGTCTGAGAAGTTGTATGATTTTCTTTGTTTTGTTTTTCTTACCTGTCTTTTAGAGACAGATTTTCAACTGACTTCTTAGAATCTTTAAACTTTGCTACAAAAACATTGTATAGTTTTTTGTTTGTTTTTTCAGTTTGTAAGCTTGCAAAAGTCAGTGTTTCTTCACACTAGATGACAAGAAGACTTCAGGGAAAGTCTGCTCTGAGAAAGGGAGGCTACGTGAGGTGACAGCGGTGAAGTATTAAACTAAGAAATTGGCTCTGCAAGTTATGAGGAGTGCTTTCTCAGTATCCTGAGGAAAAGATGATATTTCAGTACACAGGAAAATGTGGGAGGATTTAGAAGCAAGCATCTATGATTTTTTTTTTTTTAATCCCATGTGTGGCTGAGCATCGTGGCGCATACCTATACTTAGCACTTGGGATGCTGAGTAAGGAGTGAGTTCAAGATCCAAGGCCAGCCTAAGCTACATAGCAAAATTTTTTCTCAAAACAAAAATTTTAAAATAGAATCTCATGTATATTTACATGTCTAGCTACTCAAAATTATCAGCTAAAAGTACTCAAAACCAAGCATTTATGTTGCCACAAAACCCACGGTAATGAAACTAGTTTAGAAGGAGGGAAACTTCTCACCAGGGGTGGTTTTGTAGGAGCATTGCGCTATGTGGAGGGAGTGCTTGGGTGTTACAGTTTTGAGAGAATTTGAGGTGCTGCTGGGATCAGTCAGTGGAGCCCAGTGATGTTGCTGAATGTCCTACATGCACAGCACAGCCCCCCAGACACAGAATGGCCTGGCTCAAAATATAAGTTGTTTTGAAGCTAAGCAGTCCAGAGTTAAACTAACAAGTATCATAAAAGTGTGGATGGAGAACTTTTAAAACTCAAGTAATCATAGAGAACATTGTCATAGTTGCCTACATCTCTTCTCCACACTGGAAATTTTTAGTATACCCATCTACCAAAAGCTGAAGTGAAAATTAATGTTCCACTGACCTTAATTTATAAATATCATAGTTAATCATTATTTGCACATTAACAGTCAAAGATGTGGGTAATGATAGTAGACTGTATATACTTTCTTTTTGATTCATTGATTAATATCCCAGAAGACTATAAAATTACAGCTAATTCCACACCTTGCAGGATTCACTTTAAAGCCTCCCAGCCTAGGCACTAAGCACTATAAATATCTTTCCCAGGGGATTTCTTCATTTCGAAACACAATAAAACTGTCAGGTTTATATTTCACCTTACTCCAAAAAGCCTAATTTATAAGTTTTGTTTGATCAGCAGAGATTTGGGAGGGTATTTTAAAAGAGTTCAGTAGTGAGCATTTTTCACCTTTTGAACAACAAACTACACAAATTCGCCTTTAGCTGTACAGAGTATTTTTCTATTACAGTAAGCTTTTTTCTAACTATGTTCTAATTACTATAGGATTTTGTGAAATCCTGGGCTAGAAATCAGGATTTGGAATATTTTTTTCTTTAAAAAAGCAGAGAATAATCAGGCTTTACTAGCTATATTGTCCCTGTTGACACTAAAGGTACTGCTATATTACAAAGGCAACTCTGCTTGTATTTAAATGGATGTATGTAGATGTATTCCAATAAAACTTTATTTCAAATAAAATTTTTTTTTAAGGTGTCTTGGGCTTTGTCAGCTTCTGCTATAGTTATTTCCTCTATTCAGTATTTAAACCATCCTTGGGTCAACGCCTTCCAAAATTGACTGTCAAATTGAGAATGTATTCCCATTTTTATCAACCCACTTTTACCCCTGCATCTCCTTCTAGCCATTGCCCAACCTTTGGACTTTATGTTCACTAACGCGAGAGCTCAAAAGTTGCTATCACAGCCATGCTGGAGGAGGGAACAGGAAGACCTGAGAAACTTAGCAAGATCTTGTTACAGATTTTTTTTTTTAATTATGAGGACCAAAATCTACAGTGGTGCACCCTTTCCACTCCTGGATTCAGTCCAGTATGCTTTCTGTCTCTTGTTTTTCTGCCTACAGCTCTCATAGCTTTTTTCCCCCCAAGACTGAAGATTGAACTCCAGACCTTGTACTTGCCAGGCGGACACTTATGCCATTGAGCCATATCCCCAGCTCTCTGCCTATAGTTCTCAGTACTGGCTTTCATATTGCTAAATCTGATGGGCTGTATTCCATTTTCACCTTATTTGAACTGTCAGTGGGAGTCACTGCTATTAATCTCTCACTCTTTGGGAAAGGCTCTCTTGACCTGACAGTGACAGCATTGTCCTGTCTTCCTCTTACCGCTGTGGGTGTTGCTTCTTTCTATTCAGACTTAGAGTCAACCAATAAATTCTTGATGTCCTCAGGGGGACCTCACTTTTCACTCCCCTCTCCTAAGTGAGCTTCAGGGTCACAGCTTAAGCTCTCACGTCCTCACAAATGCCCACTACAAGTATACTTCTGACTCTCTTTTGGTGTATATACTTGTGATGTTTATATCCTGTGTCCAATAGGTAAAAACTTGTTCATGTGTGATTAAAAATGTCATAGCTACAACCATAGTTTATGCCCTCCTAAAGGTCCTGGTATATAACCAATGTTCAGTGCATCTGTAGTAGTAGAATTTCATAGTGGAGAGAGTGATTAGGAAGAAGTCTGTTTGGAGAACAATAATGACAAAAAATTAAGATACAATGCTATATACCCAGCTTGCTCCTTTGAGCATTTTCTGCTAAATGTATTAGTCCTCCTGGGTACCCCAGAAGAGTTATTTTCCAACAAACAAAATTGCTTGATTTCCCTCATCTTTTTTTTTTTCTTTTTTCCTGAGACAGAGTTTTGCTATGTAGTTAAGGCTGGCCTTGAATTCACTTTGTGGCCCAGGCTGGTCTTGAACTTGTAGTGATCCTCCTGGCTAAGCCGCCCAAGTGCTGGGATTACAAGGGTGCACCACCACTCCTGGCCTGCTTTCCCTCATCTTTACCACCACCATCCAGAACAAATCTCCATCTCCTGCCTTGTTTCTTTTATTCTCATTATTGACCCTTGGTTTCTCTACTCCCTCCAGAGTGAGATACTGAGTTATGAGTCAGATAGTGCTAGCACATGGACAAAAACCTTCAGTTGCTTTTTTTTTTTTTTTTTTCCTGGCAGTACCAGTGATTGAACTCAGGACCTGGCGCTTGCCAAGCAAGTGCTTATTCTACTGAGCTATCTCCCCAGTCCCCTCAATTGCTTCTTGAGTTAGAATATAAGTAAAACCCATCTGTTGGGTCCTATATGATCTGACCCCTTGCCTGTCTACTTTGCTTTATCTAATATTAAATTACTCCCATCTCTGCAACTGGATTTCTAAGAAAAATAATCCTAAACTTAGAAATTAAAGGAAAATGAAACATGACCTTTTAATGTTCATCTAGGACACCATCTAACAAACTCTTGTTATTCAAAATCTTTAAAAGAATATACTTGGTTTGACTTAATTATTTACCAGTTGATGAAGCCCAGATAATATAAAGTACATATTAACTTCTAGAACTGTTTGTCAGAAAAGACTATCTTAAATATTTTTGTTTTACTATGCTCTTTGTTTTAACAGTTTTGTGACTAAACTGAGGAGTCTTATTTTAACATTCATTTCTATTCCTAATGATTTACATAAACCTCAGCCTCTCATTTGTCTGGGAACCAACTTTAGTCCTTATCCTAGTTCTCTAATTAATTAAGGAGTTAAAATCTTTTGACA
This sequence comes from Tympanoctomys barrerae, assembly GCA_002564285.1. Lineage (NCBI taxonomy): Eukaryota > Metazoa > Chordata > Mammalia > Rodentia > Octodontidae > Tympanoctomys > Tympanoctomys barrerae. Next base: position 10,986 of record NDGN011553662.1, on the reverse strand, counting down.
TAAGTCCCTCTATTCTGTATGAAACAACTCTTTTTTTTTTTTTTTAGTTTTCTTCTGTTCTATAAACTCTTTAATGATCAATTTTAGTAACAAGTTGGTACTGTAGAAGCATCTAGTGGTTACTAGATTGTGAGGCATGGGAGCATCCTTCTCTAGGGGACTTCTGGGTTCTTTTATCCTGAGCAAAGAATTGCAAGCTCACAAGGTAGCAACATTTCATTAAAGCTAGGAAAAGAAACAGACTACAGAGCGAGTTTGAACTAAATAAAATTAGGAAAAGAAGTATACCTTACAGAATCCCAGTGGGCCACAGAGTGGCAAAACTTTGATGTGAACTGTCCTGTATTACCCCCTTCTCGGCTGATAGCAGGTCTAGGGCAGGATATTGAAAAGCTGCTCAAGTTCATTCAAGAAGCACATGTGCAGAACTTTGGGAGCTGCTCTGCACATGTGTCCTGGGATTTTGTAATGAACAGGTCACATCTACCTCCCTGGCCAGCTGTGTCACACCCTAATTCCCTCTCTCATTTCTCCTAAGAGAGACGAATGGGATCCTGAGGTGCTGGAGGTCTCTGTCTTCTGTAACTTCTTCTTCTGACTGGAAAGTCTATGCTCTCCAGCTGCTGTGGGTTGCTGCAGTTCACTGGTTGGGTTGAAGAAAAAAGACTTGTTTGCCTGGCTGGATCACCAAATATGTCACTGGGCTTTGGGACACTGGTGTCTCTTTCTGGATATGCTTTCTAGGTTGTTTCTATCCAGAGCAAGAAATTGGTCATGACAAGTGCAAACAGTAGCAAAGATTTGTTTGTTCTTAGCAACTTTTTTTTTTCTTGAAACAAGGTCTCACTGTATAGCACAGACTGGCCTCAAACTCACCACAATCCCTCTGCCTTAGCCTCCTAAGTGTGGGGATAGGGATATGACACTATGCCTGATGCAAAATTTTATTAAAAGCAGGAAAAAAAAAAACAGTCTGTATTTCAAGTCTGGGCCAAGTAAAAGTAAGAATAGAAGTACCTAGGGCATGTGCGAAGGCACGCAACAGAGAACAGAGGCCAAAACTCATGTGCAGAAGCTTTTAAGAATGATGCTTTTACTCACTGCTGACCTTCAGAGTCAGGGTGCCCAGTGAAACCTTTCACTCAAAGGTTTTGAACATCCCTGCCCTGTACCTGCGCCACTGCCCTCCACTTTTTGGTGAATTCCTGCTCTTTCTTCAGGACCCTCACCTGACTGTTACCCCTTAAGGGTGTCTGCCTTCAGATTTGCTAAAAGAGCTAATCTCTGAATATCATTGATTGGTCACAACTTTTTCCTATAGAAAACACAGTAGGAGTTTTATGAATGACTATTTGATTGGCTCCAAAACTAAAGTATAGACTACATGACACTGCCTGTCTTTTGTTTGTCCTCTTAACTCCTAGTATTAAACAATCTGCAGCACATAAATAATAATGGCTATCTGAAGAAAGTGGAAAATTGCACATGTAGTACTTGCCTCTTGTCCCATCTGTTTTAAGTTAGCAAGTTTCAGGCCATCCTGGGCAATTTATGAGACCCTATCTCAAAACACAACTTTAAAAGGCCTAGCAATGTAGCTCAACCTTGAGCACAAAAGAGAGAGGGGACGATGCTTACAAAACAGAACCCTGTTCCCTCGAGATAGGGTCTTGGCATGCAGTCTTGAACTCACTGTGTCACCCAGGCTGACCTCAAGCTCACAGAAATCTTCCTGCCTCAACTTCCTCAGTGAAGCAGCAGGAATTTATTTTCTCATAATTCTGGTAGCTTGAAGTTGAAATTTGGTTCTCCTAAGGAATGTTTCTGTCTCTCCTAGCTTTTAACAGTTTGCTGGCAATCTTTGGTGTCCCTTGGCTTATTGATACAAAGCTGTCATCTGTGCCTTTACATTCATTCAGTAGTCTTTTTTTGTCTCTGTCTCTTTAAATGACATTTTAGCTTAATACAGGAACCAGTCATGCTGAAGTAGTAGCTCCCTGTACAGTGTGATCACACACTAGGGCTAGAGGCACGTTCAGTGGTCGGTCAGGTGCTTGCCTAGAATGAGTGAGGACCTGGCGTCCAGCCCCAGCACCTGACAAAGAAACGCAAATAGACATACGAAGTCCTTCATTTAACTTAGTAATGAGTTCTTTCCAAATAAGTTTGCAGGGGGAGATAATGGGAAGGAAGAACACAGTGAAACCTCTTATAAAATTGACAGGAAGATATTGATGTGCCTAGCAGTATGATTGAGAATTTGATCAATTATGTAAAATCACCTGAGAAGGTGTTTTAAAATCCAAATATTCAAGATGCACATTCATATCAATTGTAGGAGTCTCTGGAGATAGAAATCAGGTATCACTTTTTTTTTAATTTCCTAGATGACTACCATATACAGCCAAGATAAGGAACAAATTTAGTAGAGGTAATTAATAGAAGATAGCTAGCACCTGCCATGTTCAGTGGATCTAGTCCTGTGTAGCATTCAGTCTTCAGTGCTATGAGGCAAAGACATGGGGGCTGTGGATTGGGATAGTAGGTTGGGAGACAGATATAGCAGAACCCCCCTTCAGCCTCTTAGAGGTTGGCAAGCAGTCGTGCTTCCAATCTAGAAATGCCTATCTAGTGGCTGTTTTAGAAGATTGTTGGTCTGATCAGAACTAGTAGTCCTGATCTAGGAAGTCCTGAGCTAGTGAAGAGACTTCCCCTCACACTGGGAAATGTCCCTACACACTCTGGGGCTGGGAGTATAGCTCAGTAGCAAGGGCTTGTGTGACACATGCACGCCCTTGAGTGCAACACTTAGTAATCCCCCCCAAAAAAATACATAAACACATTGTACCTTTGGCCACACAAATTTATTAAATGGAAAATCTAGTTTTATTCTGTAGCTTTAAGTTGGAAGAAGTGTTCTTAGTATGTGCAGAGAATCTGACTGTGACAGTAGTACTAAGAATTGAGTGAAACTAGGGCCTTCACATTGAGCTGCATCCCCAGTAATTTGATTTTTTTTTTTTTTTTTTGAGACAAGGTCTTATTAAGTGGCTAAGTTGCCCATACTGGACTCATAAACTTGGAATCATTCTGTCTCACCTCTTAACCTACTGACTGGGATTATAAGCAGACCAAGTACGAAGCTGTGAGAGTCTGCATAGCTGAACTAATATATATTGGGCTTAAGAATTAGAGGGAGACCCTCAGGAAGGCTCACCACTCAGGTCAGTCTGGAGCAGCAGCCTCTAGTTCTCAGCTAGATGATGGAGTAGTCTGGGAAAAATAGTTTATTTAGGACGCAAAGAGAGATAAATGATTTCATCAGTTTATTTTTTAAATGTCATATAAACCAATAAAAGTAAATTCAGGCTAAAAACATAAAAAATTCATAGAAGTAAGGAAGGAATTGGAAGTTTTGACTTCTTGGATTATCTGATCAGAATGCAAATACACTTTATCAATGGTACTTGAAGTTAAAAACACAGAGGTGAGAAATTAGAAGAGACTGAACAGGTTGCACTGTCACTGTGCCTTAACAGCTCATAAAGTACAGAAGAGAACAGGACTTTTGCCCTGCAGAGAATCAACTGTGAGATTGAAAATTGACCCTCACAGGAAAAGCAATTCTGTGCTGCCATAGATGCATGTGGGGGAAGGATGGAAAGAAAAGATGTTAAGTTTAAATATAACGTGTCTTTTTAAGATGGCAATTTAAGTTTGTTATGTATTTACTATCTGGAAGATAGGGTTCCAAATGTGTTCTGTTACCTGAAGTGACCTTTCAGCCGTAAGAGATACACACTCGTGCTTTATTTGGCTAAGATAGAACCCAAAATCCTGAGACAGTTAAAAGCCAGGTTCTTCTCTCCACCACACCGATTGTATCTCCTGGAAGAAATTCACACCAAGCTTGGCCAGAAGGCGAGGCAAGGAGAAGCAAAGGCAAAGGGGCCAGGAAGAATGGGAACCCGAAATTCACATTTCTTAAAAGAAGCAGTTGATGGAGACTCAATGTTACACAACATTCAAAGCATGTATGTACATAGTATATAACAAAAATTTAAATTAAAAAATAGATTATACCACCTGATGTGAATAACCCCCTCCGTGCCCCCTGCCCCAGCAGAAGGTTTTCATTTTAAGGAACACTCCGCTAATCAGCTCAAGATTAGCCTGCATTGTTTCAGATAGGAGAACTGTGTGGCCATTCCAGATACCAGAGATGGGATTTTCCACTAGAAGAGTGAGGACTGAGGGAACGAAGGGGCCCTGCTGCAGCCTCCTGAACTCTTATCATTGCTCTTTGGCCTGCAGAATGCTGAACTAAAAGTTTTCCCGTAAGTGATGTTTGAGACTCAGAACTTCAGATATGAATAAATTCTAGTCCAGGCACTACAGTACTTAGGTATTTCCTCTGAGAATATACTGTCCTTGTTGTTCGGAGTTGGTTATTTTTAATATATACAACATTGAGATTTTGTTATTATAAATTTCAAAACAAAAACTAGATGAATTTCCACATAGTATGTATAACCTTCAAAGTACAATATTAATACATGTCTGTCAGTTAGAAATAACAGCAGCTTTTTAAGCTACAAGTTTAACATAAAACCAATGTACAAATATGAAAAGCATTAGAGGTCTGATATTCACCGTCACACATGAGTCTGTTTCTTTCAGGAATGTTTTTATTTTGGAATTTTTTAAAAAATTAAAATTTCAATATCATGAAAAATTAAAATAATATCCCAAACATGTCATAATCACTATTTGTGAATAAAGTTAAAATGAAATAAACAAAAGCCCATTTCAAACTGTTAAATAACAAACTACAAGATTTCCTGAACAGAAATGGTAGGGAATAAATATTTTACAGTGAACATCAGGAAAAAAATAACTTATGGCTATTTTCATGTTATATAAGTCAAAAATTTACATGACAATTTCAAAACATATGTTAAAATATTAATATTTATGGTTCATAAGATGCACTAAGAAATAGTTCTAAAGGATGAAAATACAAATGCTTAAAACAGTTACCAACACCAGCCTGTTTATGATGTTCAAGAAGATGAATAATTAAAACTGTAATATTATCTCTGATAAACAGATAATACCTATGATGCTTTAATGCAATCCGTTAGGTGCTCATTTCTCTTGTTTGAAATTTATCATGGCTTATTTCAAGGACATATTACAGCTTTACATTGATTCCAAGCAAGTGTCTTGAAGCATACACAGCCCCTAAATGAAATAAACTATGTCCCTATGAAGTGTCATCCTTTCTTATTAGGATGGAGTTGATTTCTGAGGAGAGAAGGGCAAGTGTACTTGGTTCCTGGGTCTGTATTAATTTGGGCACCTGTGGGCGATTGTGATGTACTTCGTCTCTTTAAGGCCAAAACCTCCTTCCATATACTTATGAAAAAGACATGTGCATTTCCATCCACAATGCCTTCTTTTGATCTATGTTTTTATTGATTTCTTTGGGTAATTTAATTTTGGTTGGAAGAGTTCCATTAATATGGAATCTTGGGCAATGATGAATGATGAGATAAAAATAAAAACCTATTTCTTCATACTAGTCTTCACACTTTTCAACTACATCAGCTTCCTCTCTAGACTGTAGTGGACTCTGGAGCCTCATCTGAACATACTGTCCCTTTCTTTGTCGGTTCTTTATGTTCTTCTCTAGCCTCAGTTGGCAACAACTAAATTTCTTATTGTGCCACCTCTTACGCATCCCTTGCTTTACATAAGCATCAGGGACTCATATTTTACTCTACATTATTTTCTTTAGGATATTGATCATTACCTGAATTCATAGTGTTAACTTATTGTCCTTCTCTAGATTATCAACTATGTGGCAAAGTCTTTGAATAAATGATAAACAAGACACCCATCAGCTATTTGTTAAGCAATTACCATATACCAGCTATTAATTTTACAAGAGAGGACCAAACAAAGATCACTATCAGACAAGATAGTTTGGTGCTACAGTTGGGGTTTTGAAATACAGTTTGTCTAGGGAGCTGTTTGGTTTTGTCCAGAGAGTTGAAAGACTTCTCTAGTATGCCTGTGATAGTTCATCATGATCTGTAGAGTTTATGTGTTTCTAATTATGTCTCTTGGACATAGGAAAGGAGAAGATAAAGCAATCATAGAAATGGTGGTAAAGGAAAAAGTTTCCAGGAGGATGGCAACAATTAGCCCAAATGAGGGCCAAATATACAGCATTCCTAGAAAGGTACCATGAAAGAAAAAAATTAGACAAATTACAGATTCTTAGGAAAGTTCAGGGTGAGATAGTGGCTGGTATATTGAAAGGGAAAAGAAGAGACAAAAATGACAGAACCCTGTAATTTCAGCATTATGGGAGACTGAGGCAGGATTGTAAAATTGAACCCAGCTCAGGCAATTTAGTGAGATCCTGTCTCAGAAGGAAGATACTTTTTAAAGGGCTGGAAAAATAGCTCCGTGTAAAGGGAAAGTTTAAACATATTATATACTTTATGCAAGAAAAAAGTAAAAGTTGAACCTGATTGTGCCTGTGGAGCAAGAAAGGAGGAAAGTAACATGGATCTGCACTTTTGTTTTTGAATTTTTAATTATAAACTACACAATAATTTTATGAAGTAATATATATGTTTTTCCTTAGTAAAATTAAATTAAATTCAAAATAAGAATGAATTGGGGCCAGAGAGATGGCTCATAATAAGCGCTTCCCTGGCAAGCACAAAGGCCTGAGTTCAATCCCCGTCTCCCCCCCACTGAAAAAAAAAAGAATGAATAAATAGTTGTCTTAGGCAACCAAGAAAATTTAAATATCAGATTAGCATAAATACCAGATTATTTCTATGACAGTTGTTATATATAGGTACTTGTAAAATGTAACGGAAATATTATCAAAATTCTTGACTTTCATAAAAAAATTTATAAACTTTCAAAGGAAGGAGGGAAAGTTGAGGAAATCTCTCTGACTTAGGAAAGAAGATAAGAAAAAGCAAGGCAAGGGAAGGAAAATAGTGAATGCCCCAGGAGTTCTGACGAGCTTAAATCTTGATCAAATAAAGCAAACATTTGGTAAAAATAAATCAATAAACTATTTCAACTGCAGAAGCCTTGCAGAATTTGACTGTTATGGGAGACATAATAAAATGAAAAAATCCAATACAAAAACTTATTCTTACAACAACACACTTAAAAGGAGAAAGATCTGGAGATTTTCCCGCTGGAACTTGGTTCAGAGGCTAGTGCTAAGTAACCCAGTGAATGATTTTGTCCTCCAGCAATGCCGAAATGTTTCCTTTAATTTGTGTCTCACTGAAGAAAAGTAGGCTATGGTTTGCCAGGTTGATAGCTCTGCACTAAGATAGTTTACATATAGATAAGTGAGGATTATTTCAAATATTTAATGGCATAAGCTGATCATTAGTGTTAAATAAGTTGTGCAATTTTTTGTGGGCATAGGATCTCCCAAGAACCCAATAAGATGAGAAACTGTCGACAATAAATCTGATAACAGGTGGTTTTTGCCCTCAGGGTAAAAGGTTTTGTGCTAAAGTCTGTATAATGTCTATGAATTGAAAGATAAAGATGCAAAAAAAAAAAAAGAGAAGAAGAAAGAAAGATAAAAATGCAATGTGCATGAGTAGTTTTAAATTTATTGTTCGATGAAACATAAAAAATCATACGAAGCATTTTTACTTTATTTCAGATTCTTCTTTTGGTTTCGTTTTATTTTTGCAGTATGAGGCCTCGAACTCAGCATGTCATTCATGCAGGCCAGTGTCCTACCACTGAGCTCTATGTTAGCCCTCAGATGAGGCTTCTGTACATGTGTACACGGTGCAGTGCTTCAACTGGGCTGAGCATCTGTCTCTGTAAACATTTGTCTTTTCTTCATGTAAAAACATTCAAAATCTTTTCTTCCAGCTTTTGGAAATACATAGTACATCATTGTTATCTGTCTGTTGTCACCCTATTTTTGTATATTTATATGAACATTCTATATAAAATTTCCACAGTCCAGCTTAACATTAAGCTTTTGGGATGCATCATGACAGGGGCTCATGATGCACAGCTTAAATGCCACATTTCCTCTTATTTGAAAATCTCAACATATAAGTAAAGGACAAGATACAAGATAGATAATAGAAAAGGAGAGATATGTCTTTTGTAAAAGGGAAGGAGGGAAAAGTTCAAGGAAGGTAGGAAGAAGAGGAAGTAAAAAGAATGAAAAGAATCAAGATTGTTACAGAAATCTTATATAGAATGTTCATATAGGTATTCAAAAACAGGGTGACAGCCTATGAAGAGCACAATCGTTTATACACTAAAATATACAAACTGAAAGGTTTCAAAGACAGCTGGAGTGGAATATGCACCTTTCCTTTTACTCTGGAGGCCACTTTACTTCAATGACGTTTCTCTACTATTTATAGAAAAGGATTGGGAACATCAGCAATGGTGCAGGCCTCTGTCACTCCACATACATTTCCGTTGTTCTTGCCAATTCATCCCCTCTGTCACAACAGTAGTGAACAGCAAAGCAGAGTGCGACTCTAAGGTGTTCATAAGGAGTTCAGGAGGACTGGTGGTTTAGAGAACCTAGGCTGGCACCACAGTGTCACATTCTGAGGATGGATCCACAGTCTTTCCAGCCATCTGATCCCCCATTCATTCTTCCCAGCCACTAGCACCAGTACCTTGCCCCATGTTCTGGCACTGGTCATAACTGATCGCAAATTGATAGCAGTGGTCAAGTCATTTCCCTCTCCAAACAAGACTATCTGAAGCAGGCAAGAGAGGATTCCTTTGTTTGTGGTTTCTTAGAACTGCGATGACTGCCTACTCCTCCACCTGGACTGCTGGGAAGTAGCAAAATTATTAGGATTGCAGCAATAATGGACATATACGGGGAGTATCTAACTAAGGTCCAGAATTCACAATGAGAGTATCTGGGAAGTCCCACAGCTCACACCTGATGGTACTGAGGACAGTATGTGGAAAGCAGAGAGCCACTAGAGAGGCTAGGCAAAATTCATGACTCAACAATTTGGGATTGGTGATCATAGGGCAACAAAGAACCTAAAGGAGCTTTGATGAGCACTGTTTATCTTGCTAATCAAGCTATTTTAGGTAATTCAGTCTAAATCCTTGATTGTCTTAGCATTCCTTAACATCTGGATGGGAGGTGGATTTCATTTCTTCTTTCTTGGGAAAGACGATCTTTCCTAACACGACCAATGAGGCTGCCTTGGACCCCTCAGGGTCATATATGTAAAGAAATAAGACAGCACATATGAGAATCACTCTGAAATCAAGAGTCTTGAGAAGAATCCTGCTTCTTCTGTCTTCTGGTAGCTCTAGCAGTTGCTTAGGGCTACAATGTACTGGTCTCTACTTTATTGTCACATGGTCATCTTTTCTTCTGCATCCTTTCCTGTAAGGACATTTATCTTTGGATGGAGTGTCCAGGCCATAGCTCAGGAGAACCTCTAATAAGAACTCTGCCCCAATTAAATATTCAAAGGCCTTTTTAACCAAGTAAGGTCTGTCACCTAAATTAAAATTAGAGAGATTCTCTAAAGATTAATTAATTGATATAGGCACAGAATAGCCCTGAAGTGGGAATGAGCATGTTATAGTAAATGATGGGCAGGCCTCAAGGAATATGAGGCAAGGGAAGGTTTTAAAGGCAAAAGGGGAAAGATTTATGAGTCACTTGACACAAAGTTTACTGGTCTTGGAAACTTGAGGCAGGAGTTGGTGATCAAGTCATTGGGAGAGACGCAGCTACAGTCCAGCGTTCTGTGCAAGCCAGCTGGCCTGAAGTGTTGCACTCATAAGGAAAATTCAAGGCAAAGTTTGTTTGCTAAACCCAAGCATGCGTGGGAGCAAGCAAAGTATGGATTCACACAGAAAAGTAATGAATATGTTGCCTGAAATTCCAGAACTTCTAGAACCTGAGACAGGAGGATTACAGATCCATGCCCACGGTGGGCAATTTAGGAACTTTCCTAGCTCAAATTTTTAAAAAATAAAAACAAACAAGTCTGTGAATGGGATGTCCTTGTATTCAATTCTCAGTACCACTAACAAAAAGATGACCCTGTTGTAGGACTACAATAGCATTTATCTGAGACAGGCAGGCATGAGCTCTTTCTTTTCATTATTTTGCTTCAATTTTGTGTGAATTTGACAAAACTATTTTCATCTTGGTATTACCAACCTTCTAAGGTCACACTCTCAAGGTTCCAGAAATTAGGTCACGGTTATCTTTTTTAGGGGCTCTACATTCAGATTACTGTGGGGCTTAATGCTGGAAAAAAAAATGAGCACTAAAGCACTCATTTCTTGCTTTCTTTCATTTTCTATCTGCATTGTAACTTACTTTGAGGTGATCAAACCCAGGCTGGGTGCATGCTAAGCGCATGCTCTGCACAGAGCTCAGGCAGTCTGATGAGTGAGAGCTCCCTTACAATTCAACAGGCACAGGAACTTCTGGAGCACTGCTACATGGCAGAGTGACTGAAGATAAAAATATGTTTCAAATCAGTCACTTCAAAAAGCTAAAGGAAAGTATTTGAGCAGTCTTCATGATGCAGAAATTAAAAATGGAGAAGAGACATATTTAACCAACTTAAGCATTATACAACATATACTTATATCAAAATATTGTGTCAGTCTATTCATGTGTACAATGCTTATGTTTTCATATATCACTTAAAATTGAACACAATACGCATTCACTGTTCTCAAAAGAATTTTGACTATATATAATCACATAGCTTACTGTCCTGAAGCATGACATACAAATAATAAGCAGAATACAGAGGAGAAATGTTCACCCCACCCTATCCTCGTGGTGGTGTGAGAAAGGGCGGCTGCTAAGAGGTTTCCTGAGAGGGACCCAAGGGGCTTCTCAGCAGAAGACTAAAAATTAGCTAGGACAATGTAGGTGATGATGAAAAAAGGGTTACA
>NDGN011553661.1:17719-29074 GCA_002564285.1 Tympanoctomys barrerae | reverse complement strand
GTCCCCACCCCATGACTGCATGAGGCTTTGGGGGGACAACTAGACACAAACCATAACAGATATGAACAGGTATGTACTCAGAGAGCAGCTGAGACAAGCTGGTGGGACACCAGAGGCAAGGAGGAAGGCCAAGCCAGGGGTCAACCTAAGATCTGTGCACATGCCAACTCACTTAGCCCTCCTTCCTGGATAGATGTTACTCTCCCATTTTATAGATGAGACAACTGAGGCAGAGAGGTTGTAACTGTTCTCCCAAGCTCAAACAGCCAGAGTGGCAGAGCTAGAATCAGCATCCCAGCGACAAAGCTCTCCTGTTCTGGGTGAAAGGTGGGCAGCCTCGCTTTTCCATGGCGCATGGTTTCTCCCTGCACACTTGCTCCACTTTTCAGATCTGTGGGGCCCGCCTTGCCCCTCCTTGGCTGCCCATTCCACTTGTCTGTGAGACTGGCCTCATGGCTAGACTTTCCTGAGATTCTGTGTCTCTTTTTCTTTTAAAAATTTTTATGTATTTATTTGTTTGTTTGTCTAGTACAGGGTCTCACTATGCAGCTTGCACTCAGACTGATCCTCCTATCTCAGCCTCCCCAGTGCTAAGAGCACAGGAGTGCACCACCACGCTCAGTTTTGGTGGCTGGCTTGGCACAGGGCCAGCACAGCATGCGGGACTGGGATTCGAACCCGGCCCTTGTGCTAGCCAGACAGGCGCCGAGCGATTTCCTGGCCCCTTTGTATTTCTTCTTTATCACTCCATCTTTTCTAATACCCGCCCTACTGCACATACCTGAGCTTGTCTAAGGGAGTCGCTGTCCCTTGTGTAATTCATCTATCATTCAGACTAGATGCAATGGGACATTAATATGAAATATTTATCTTAAATTTTTCTTGGTTCTCAGCTTTCAACCACATGCTGTTGAAAGTATATGCTTTTCTGTCCCTTGACAACATCTTGGGCAGGTTCTATGACTTCCTTTCGGTTACCAAGTAAATTAAGTTTCAGACTCACACTCCCAAGTACAAGTGAAGTGCACTCTGGTCAGGCAGCCTGTGCTGGAGGCCCAGGGTACGTAGGGCGGGAGGTGGCCTCCTGCTTCCCTCGAGGTGCAGCTCTTTCCCTCCTGGAGCACCCCCAGCCTTGCAGGGGGGAAGAGAAAGGAGAGCAGAGACTCCGCCTGCTTTGTTCTGACCTTGGCTTTGGGTGGCGCTGTTTCTCTGGCTAATGCGCACTCCACCCAGGGCTCTGCACAGTATCGGGAGCCCAGCTCGACCCCGCCCACTGGTGGGCGGGCACCCTTTCTTTACAGACTGTCCCTGCTGTGATAGGTAGCTGCGTCTTTGTGGAGTGTCTCCTGACCCGTGGGAGGCTCCTTCATTGTTGTGCCATCATTGATGTTGCAAGCCTTGCTGCCCCTGCCACCTCCAGTCTGCTGGCCTCTGTTCCGTGGGCATGAAAGGGCTCAGCCAGTCTACTCCTCAGCCAGTGGGCTCCTGCCAGGAAGGCTCCCAAATCCCCTTCTTTCAGCTCCCTCATCTCTAGATGAGTCCCTCAGAGCTGTAGTCCCCACCACCCACGTGACCTCCAAGGGTGAAGCGACACCTGTAGGACTTCAGACCCACTCCTGGGCTATAGCATGGGAACCAGGAGTTTGGGTCCTTTGGATGCCCTGGCAGCCTCCTTACCAAACCATGACGAGTAGGCTGCACCTACTCCTTCAAGGAGATGGGGATCTTGGTGCCTGGTGGGGCCTAGCTGCCTACTCTGGGGGTTGCAGGAAAAGATAGTTCCATGGTCCCAATATCCAAGTCCACTGCCCAGGGGAAGCTGGGGACAGGCTGGCTCTTCAAAATACAGGGGTGGCAGTGGCTCATTCTTGCCTGGATTAACTTTTCTCTGCCCCTAGTGGGGGAAGAACAGCTTCCTGATTTCCATGCTCCTGGGGTAAGCAGCTTGGGGATTAGGCATGGGGCTAACCCTCCCATGTAGCCACTGTGCCCACGGTCACCCACACTACCCTCGCTCCGGCCACCTCTCTTCCCTGCTCTGGCTCCACCACTCACCTAGATTCCCCTGTGACTGTCCTACCCGGCCTCCCATTACATTCTCAATACTCTAAATCAACACCAAGCTCCCATACAAGAAAACCCTGGGAACCCCCTGCTGGGGGCCCTTCCTCTCCCTACAGCCTTGTTCTGGCAGGCTGAGAAGATCCATCCCAGGAACAGCTCTGGAGGACTTAGACTTGGTCAGTCTGCCTCTATTGCAGGGGCTCCCGCTGAGCAGGAGGCAACGCTGCTGTGTGGTGGGGCCCTGGCTGAAGCGCTCTCTCTTGGGCCTGTCCAGCGACTGTCTGCCCTCCACTCTGCCAGGGGCGCATGCCCAGCCAGGTGCCCTGCATGTGTGGTCTCCCACACTCTCCTTCACACCCAGACACACACGGGGGAGGCAGCACGCAGGGATGTTGCAGACAGGGGAAAATTATAAGGTTCATTTAGAAAGCAGTAAAGAGGAGATTTCAATTTCCTTTGAAAAATCACTTATTCTTCCATGTGGCTTCTGCAGGAACTGTGGGATTCTGCTTTTGGACCTGGGTCACTTGCAGCTAGGAGAGCCCATGGGGGAGCAGGGTGTTGTGCAGACAGGAGGGTGAATCCCCAAAGAGGGTGAAGAATGTGAGGCTGTGTGCACAGGGGTCAGGGAGAAGGCTGAGTTGGGAGGCTTGTGCAGGATAGAAGGTGACAGGGTTTGCTCGTGTGAGTGTGTGTGTGTGTGTGTGTGTGTGCGCGTGCGCACATGCACACACATACCTATCGGAGCCTGATCCAAGGGAGGCAGACCAGGTACCTGAGGTACAGAATGAAAGAAAGCCTCACCCTCAGATTTGTGTATCCTCCCTTGCACAGGGTGGCAGGGTTCTGTGCCATCTTTTGGGGGAGGACCTTATTGCCTACTGTACCCCATGATGGACCCCTCCTTTTACTTCTTTCCCATGTGTGCTAAAAATGGACATTGAAAGTGTGCCTGCAAAAGGCAGGCCAGCAGGTCGAGCAAACATCTGTCTATGAGTAAATGAAGAAAGAAGAGGCCGTGGGGTTACGTTACAAATAGAATGAATTGATTTAGACATCAGAAGACGCTTACACAGAGGATTATTGAGCAGGATTTCACAGCAAGAACCTCAGCTGAATAGCAAAGAAGACAGCTTGGTGGGTATGCTACTGGCTACAGAGCTAGACAGTGTTGGGTTTGGAACCCAGGCCCTGCTACTTTCTAGCTGTGTGGCCTTGAGCTCGCCACTAGACTTCTCTGGGCCTTCTCCATAAAATGTTGATTAAAATAGGACCTGGATGGGGCTGCTGTGAGGCTTAGTGAGAAAGCATTAGCAAAGGCTTGGATTCTCACTCTGTCGGCCCAAAGGAGGGGTTGAAGGGGTGGTTTGGGGAGTCTGTGGACTCCATGAAGGAAGGGCTGCACCATACACACGAAGGACCTGTCTCCGTGTTCCACCCTTTCTTGCTGTTCGGTGAGTTCAGAGCTGGGATGCTCTTGTCTCTGCTCCTGAAGTCCTGCTGTCCAAACTGCAGTTAGGGGAAGGTCCCCCCGCTGGACAAGTCACCATGACCTCGGTGCCACACTGTGGTCCTAATGAGCAGGGAAGGTTGCTGGCTTTGGGCCCAGGAATGGTGACACTCCTGACCATTTTGGACAAGGTGGTGGTGGTGGAAATACACCCCGTCCCTTTCTAGTGCCCGGGCTGGCTCTGCTTGTCAATATGCTTAATGACTTGTGACGGGACTGATACAGAAAGTGAACTTGATATAATCCATCTGCAGAGCAGGAAGCAGCAGCCAAGCAATAGATTCTGGGGAAACTCAGGAGGCTGAGCACTGTCTGTTGCTGGAGCCCGGGGTTGGAGTGGAAGTGAGAGGGCAGGGGGAGGAGCTGGAGGCAGCACCGGAAGCTCTGACTTCCCTCTGTGCTTGCTGCTATGGTGCAGGGGCAGGTGACCAATGTCTCTGTGCTTTTGCCCCTGGATCCATCCCCGTGATGCTGGTCTATGTCCCCTCATGTCTGTATTACTGCTTCTATGCATTGTATCCCTGCTTCTTGCATCCACTGACCTCAGAGGATTGTTCTGGGGTCTCCCAGGCAGCACAGCAGGGTTTGTGTCATTTCTGGGTATATATTTTGATTTTCACTGTGGTTTATGGCTCCAAATTCCCTCCCCAAGCCAGGCCATAGAAACTAGAATTTCTCTGCCCGAGGCTAGTCATAGAAACTCTAATCTTTCTGTCTTCTTTCTGTCTTAGAGCTGGCCATACAGAAATGTTCTGACCTAGCCCTGTCAGATCATAGGCCACAGGCCCTCTTCACTCTAAGAGGTCCTGCATGGGGCACAGAGAGGCTCAGAAGAGTCTGAATAGGTGGGCTTGTTTGGCTCCCTGACCCAGCCAGTTAGCCTCACAACCTCAGCCTGGTGCAATGAAATCTCCAGAAAAAACCCAGAAGGATAGAGTTCCAGGAGCTTCTAGATATCCAAGGGTTCTAAGAAGTAGAAAATCCAGAGGAAGCAGGGAAACTGTGCTCCTTCCCCAATCCTGTCCTAAGCACCCCACTTTATTCGTGTCCCTTTTAATGTCCTTTATGATAAGAGAGTGATATTTCCCTGAGTTCTATGTTCTTCTTAAACAATTAATTGGAGCCCAAAAGGAAGGTCGTGGGAAGGCTGATTTAGAATGAGGAGATCACAAATAGGTTCTCAGGGCGTGTTGGTTACTTTTCTCTTGTTGCTGAGACAAAATGCCTGATGCACAGAGTTAAGGAAGGAAAGATTTCTTTCGTTTACAGTTTGTGGAGGTTTCAGTCCATACTCTGCTGTCTCCAAGGCAGGGTGGCACATGGCAGAGGGCAGCAGTTCATGGTGGTGGAAAACAGCAAAACAGCAAGAGCAAAAAGGGAGTAGCAGTAGCAGAGATTAAGGCTCTTCCCCTCCCTTAAACTATGAACAGACTACTTGCCCCAGAGTGATGTAGCATTCACACCCATAATCAGCATTGGACCATGAACCCATCACAAACTCTAGAAGCCCGCCCCATGACTGCAGGAGGCTTTGGGGGACATCTAGATACACACCATAACACAGGGGGTTGTGACAGGTATCTGAAGGGAAGAAAGGAAGTCTTTATGACTGTGCCCCAAACTATGGGACCTGGGCTGCTCCCAGGTCAGGGTCAGAGCTGACTTGGATGCGCAGGTGCCCACTGAGGAAACCACTGCTTGGGTTATGGGGACAAATTCCCACACATCTAGTGTCAGAAGTCTTCTATGTTGACTGTATTGTGGAGGCAGAGGAAAATCAAAAGAGAACCTTTGTTTTCTCCACCCTGGGAGTTTGTGAACTTCCTTCTACAGAGCCCACTCCCACAGTTATGGGGTATAAAAGCTTAGCACCTGTTATGGTTTGTATCTAGTTGTCCCCCCAATGCCTCATTATTGGCTTTGTTATTGGGGCGGGTTTCTAGAGTTTATGATTAATTCATGATCCAATGCTGGGATTATGGGTGTGAGTGCTACACCCGCCCTGGGGCAGATGGCCTGAAGGCAAGATAAAGAAAGGAGAGAGGCTTGCTCTGCCACTGCTGTTGCTGCCTTTGCCTTTGTTGTTTTGCTGTTTTCTGCCGCCATGAACAGCTGCCCTCTTCCATGTGCTACTCTGCCTTGGAGTCAGCTGAGTACGGACTGAAACCTCAACTAACTGTGAGCTAAATAAACCTTTCCTTCCTTAATTTTGAATATCAGGTATTTTGTCCCAGCAATGAGAGAAAAGTAACTGAGACAGCACCTTTGTCTGCAGTGGAATTCACATTTCAGAGTTGCCGCAGTTCAGGCTGAGGCTGGAACTATTACAGTCACATCCCTTTGGCTCCTCCCTCCCATCCTGCCCCCTACTGTCCATCTCCCTGGCTGGTCTCTTAGGGTAACAGTCTCCTGGGTACTACCATGGAGTGGGTGTCCTTTTCTCTCAACCTGTTTTGGAGAACACAAACAGACAGCAAGCAACTTCCAGAGAGACTCAAGAACAGCGACAGTAGTACTCTTTAGTTATGTCTGGTTGTATTGTGTAATCACCCAGCCAGGCACATCAGTTCCTATGACCTGTATTCAGGCCAGTGGCCAGCGATAGCAAAGGTAGATGACCCCAGACCATGGACGAGTATACACCCATGTGCATACTCTTATCCCCAGCTCTAACTCTGGGAAGATTTTTAAGAATATATTTTAATTGGCACATAGTAATTGTACATATTTATAGGGTGCAGTGTGACATTTCAATACATGTATACAATGTGTAATGATCAGATCAGGGTAATTGGCACATCCATCACTTCAGACATTTATTGTTTTTTTTTGTGATGGAAGCACTCCAAATCCTCTCTAGTAGCTATTCGGAAATAGTCAATTAATTGTTGCAACCATAGGTACCCTGCTGTGCTATAGAACATTAAATTACTCTTTCTGTGTGTCATACCTCTATACCTATTAACCATCCTTTCTCCATTCCCCTGTATCTGCCTTTCCCTGGAAGTATTCTTGAGGTCTTCTACCCTACTCCTTGCTTCCTCCTACCATAAGTGGATTTGATCTCCTAGGTCTGCTTTGTTTGGACAGTCACTGAAGTACAACAGCGTTCTATAGCACATACTATCTGATGGTGGGAGTGAGAGGCAAAGCTTATTGGGCAAAGGGGCCTTCAAAGTCATGTATTCTGGCCTCCTGAGTTTTGCTTGAAATCCTATAGCACCTGACAACTAGAATTAAATAGGTGACCTGGATGATGCAGAGAAAATTTGCCTCTTGAGGTCCACTGACACTATACTATAAAGGCAAATGAAGAAGAAAAGAAAAAAGGTCTCAGAACACAGTGGTTTTGCCTCCTCAGATTTCCTTGAGTAGGGGAGATAAAAAGACATCTTCCTTCTTTCCACAGTGTCCGCCTGCTCAGGCTGAGGGTCAGTCACTGGCCTGTTCTTTTGTATAACACGTATCCTTTACATAACGCCTCAAGGTGCTTAGAGTTCTGTTGACCTGATGTCCCCCATCTGCTTGCCTTGTACAAAATTGCCATTCTCCAGTCTCTCTCTGAACAAGTCCCCTTTTCTCACCCTGTTTCTTTTGGCGGCATTGGTTCTATCTCCAGGGATCCATGTGATTAGGCCTGACCCATCAGAGCATGGACCTCCATGGTACTTTAGGGATACTCCTTGGCTAATGCCATAACCTAGACATCATAGCATCAAATGCACAAAACTTAGGGAACATCCTGGGTTAGCAACACAGCACAGCACTGTGGATTGTTGGTTGCTTTCCCCCATGGCTGGGGCTGACCGCACTGCAGCCCACTGCCCTTGCCAGTATTATAAGAAAGGATCCTATGACATATAGCTAACCTGGGAAAAGATCAGAACTCAATATTTGAAGGGTGGTTTCCATTGAATTGTATTGATTTTGCATCATCATACAGATGAAAAAGTCTATAAATCAAACTTTTATAAATTGGAGATTATCAGCAATTTATCCAAGGGTGGACATCTGACAAATTTGGGTCAAAGAGAGAAAACGTAGTTCCTGTTTGCCTATCAGAGAAGAAAAGCTCTAATTTTAAGATAATGACCATTAATTGGTCAAGATGTGGATAAAGAGCAGTGGGCAACCTCAGGGAGCTTAAGAAGACACCAAAACATGGAAAAGAGCAGTCTTGGGGAACAGAGAGCCCACGTGCCGATGCCCTTGAGCTCTTGGGTCTAGCTGTGTCTGAAGGTTACCTCTGTCCTGTTGGGTCTGTGATCCAATACAGTTCTTTTTATGTAGGTTAATTTTGTTTATTGGGTTACTTTTGAGCAAAATAGATTTAATCTTAGTTCCAGGTGGGACATGGTGCAAGATCCAGAGCACATCCATGGAGTTGGCTCAGTGGCAGAGGCAAGAGGTCATGAACCCTGGGCTGACAGACTGCAGTCATTGTTCAATGGATGTGGTCTTTAGTAAGACCCTCAACCACGTGACGGTCTTAGGGTGAGCCTGACTTACTTGGAAACAGATTGCACTGGGATTCACTCAGAGGGCTACTTCCTGCCCTGGACCTGAAATCCACACTGCTGAGAATCAGAAATGGAGCTGCCTACAGGGTGAGAAAGCTGAATAATCTTTTCCCATATAAAAGTAGGGTGAGTGAAGGTAGGGAAGTGGTAACGTGGGTCCCCCAGGGCTTTCCTAAGCCTGCCCCTGCTCAGTGAAGAGGATGCAACCTGAGTGAAAGAGCCCAATAATCTCCTGTCATCTTGCCTGACATTGTTTCAAATTATCTTAAGAAGGTATGATCAGGATAGAGGCCAGTAAACTGTTGACTAGGGACCTAACTCAAGCCCTGGCTGGGTCATTCAGAGGTGGGGCTTTGGTATAGTAATTCATGGAACAGACACCAACATCTCCCTAAAGATTTGAGGGAATTTATCTGCAAGAGAAACTCATCTCTGTCCAATAACCTAAGGTGCCCAACATCTAAGGCCATCACTCCACAGATCCCTGCTACCTTGTTTCATAGAAAGCAGCTTTTAGAAAATGACATCTTCCCCAGGGCCATCCCCAGTGTGGCCTTGGAGGATGGCCTGCAAGAAAGATGTTTTGGGAATCGCACTGCAGGTAAAAGACCTCCTTTTTCCATAGAAGGCAGGAAGTGGCGTATGACACGAGCACCCTCTGGGCAACTCTCCACCTTACTCTGCTCAAACCATTTCATATTATTGCTGTTACAGGTCATGGTGAGAACATAGTGTTGTGTCATTTAACTAAAAGCTGCATGACCATAAGAGCTTCCATCTGGAGCTCATCAGAGCAAATCACATCTGGACAACTGAGTTCCAAGACCTCTCACACACAGGGCCTGAAGGCCAGTAGCTTCCTTAGCTTCATCCTCCTTTACTTGCAGCTGTGTGGGCCTGAGTTTCAGGTCTCCATGTCCCTGCCTCCTCATCTATAAAAGAGTTGATAATGAGACACACTCATTTTGTATCAGCTCTCCTTGGCTTCAACCATTATGCCTGGACATAGAGGAAGAAGTGAAGCCCAGAGGGAAGGTGGGGTGAGATTAGGTATAGGTCACATTGCGTGAGCCCCTCACTCAGCCACACCCAAGCCTCCTAGCCTGTGCCTTCCTGGTCACTTAGATGGAGAATATATTTGTGCATCCTGAAGCAAGTCAGATGGGGTTTTTGTCACTTGGAATGAGACAATGCTGGCTGATACACCTCTACTGAGTGTGTTCACTGCTAGCTGTACAGCCCCAGCTCTCAGGCACTCTTCCTGGTAGAAAGGCTGGTAAATGATCACCCATGTGGAGGGAACTGAGGTGCACAAAGCATGTGAGCATATTTGAAGAGCGGCTGGGACAGATGTGGGGATCAGGGAAAGCTTCATGAGGTAGGGTCCATCTTGGCCGGTGCCTGCAGGAGTAGTCAGAACCAGGGACTAGCACAGCGACAGCATACACAAATCCCCTAGTCACTGAAGATCTTCAGGATGAGCTGGAAAATAACTCACAGGGGATGCTGAATAGAGGATTTATGCCTGGAATGGGAGGCTAATCAGATCCTTTTAGCAGAGAACACATCTCTTAGGCTCTGTCACAGTCCCTGTCCCTCAAGGGAACATTGGCCTCTATGATCACAACTTGATGGCTCTTTGCTTCCTTGGTTTGGCATGTATTTGTTTGGCCTGTACCACATTTCAAATATTTCTATTGTTGCTATTATAGTCAGTGGTTTAAGGGAATAGATTTCATACAAGACACACAATTTATAGGATTATTTTATATTTACCCAAAATGTCAAGTGCAGAAGAGAGTAGGAGATTTATTTGTGTACTGGAGTCCCAAAGAACCCAGCAAAAGGCCTAGAGCCCACAGCAATGTCTTGAGCAAGCACCTATCAAGCATCTGCACCAGAGAGGCCCAAGGGCCAGGGGGAAAAGCCAGAAAGTCTGTGTGGGCAGGGTGAAGGATCGATGCCAGAAGGCTGAGGGATTTGTCAGGAAGCAACGCTCAAGGTGAAGACCAGAGCTCCCTCAAAGAGAACAGCAGCCATTCCCAGTGACAGTGAGAACCCAAGCTCCTTCAGTGATAAGAACAACCTAATCCAAGTCAGAAAAACCAGGCAGGGCAGGATTCTCCGGGAGAATCAGTACCATACAGTTTTCCCCTCCCATCCCCCTTTGTGGCACTGACAACAATCTTGAGTGGCTCTTCTATGCCCAGAACCACACTGACTCAGCTCAGCTCAGCTCAGTATTCCCATTTAAATGGACCAAAAGTTAATCCACCACTTTCCAGTGAGGTTAAAATTTGGACTTCGTTTGAAAAATCAGAAGGCCCCACATTCTCACATGTCAACAATGAATAGAACAGCTCTGAACTGAAGTGCTTCTCTCAATGGGACCTGTGTGCTCCTGGGTATGTCCCAGTCCCCACCATTCCATATGTATCAC
The DNA here is from genome assembly GCA_002564285.1 of Tympanoctomys barrerae. Lineage (NCBI taxonomy): Eukaryota > Metazoa > Chordata > Mammalia > Rodentia > Octodontidae > Tympanoctomys > Tympanoctomys barrerae. Next base: position 18,540 of record NDGN011553661.1, on the reverse strand, counting down.
AGTGGGCCCACTTCACTCATGTCCATACCTTACTTGACAGACCCCCCAGAAACAGGACTTTGTGAACTGTGCTTTAGAGTAAGGACATACCGGACACGGATTAGGCTGCATGTGTAAGTGGTTGATACCTTAGGGCGTGAGATATGCCTGAGTAGGTGAACGGCCCTTCAGCTTTCCTGCTGCTGAGATGAAGAACCCAATAATTAAAAGGTCTTGTTATGGCTTGTGGTCTCAGATGGTGCGTCGATGGCCTGCTGGTTCTAAGGCGAAGACATCTGGGTGGGAAAACGTGGCGGGGCAAAGCTGCTGCTGCATGGGTGCTGGGAAGCAGCCACAGAGGCACAGCGCCAGCGAGCCCTGTGCCCCAAAGCGTGCTCCCGGTGACCTACCTCCTCCAGCTGGACCCCTCGTGCCGATGGCACAGTCAACCATGGACACCAGTGGACTCAGCCCCCGTGGGGTACGGTGCCCCTGTGATCCAGTCACCTCTCCACGAGTGTCTTAAACCAGTCAAATTGACAAAAGTAGCTGACACCAGCCCCTCTGAGTACTCCCCAACTGGTGCTACAGGACGCACTCAGGTGGAAAGGGCAGATCGAGAATTTGAGTTTGGACATTGGGAGCAGGAGCAGGAAGGGATGAGGGTTTATTTGGTTTTATAATGTTCAAGGGTAACTGGCCTAGCAAATGGAGACGCTTTTACACAGTAAAGAGCTCTGTAAGACAAAGCTTTGGAGGCAAAGCTGCTTATAATTCAATCTCTCTGTCTCTCTCTCTCTCTGTCTCTCTCTCTCTGTCTCTCTCTGTCTCTCTCTGTCTCT